>AWWV01004930.1:0-13803 GCA_001974805.1 Corchorus capsularis | reverse complement strand
TTACCAATCTTTGATCATTCTGTTCTTGATCTTATTAATTAATTATTATATTATATGAATTTACTAATATGTTTATAATTTCCTTTCATTATTTATTTCCTTAATTAACTGAGCCATATATATATATATATATATATATATATATATTCATTCTGATCTAAATTTTGTTTTTTTAGATAATCTGATCTGTATCATAAATTGCTTTTATTTTGTGGTCTTTTTTTAACAGGAAAACTCCTTAAGGTTGAAGAAATACTAGAACCTCCTTCTATTGATGGACTATCCCCTGTTCCTGATTATGAACCAACAGATACTGATAGATTGAAAGGCGTATCAGATCATATAGAACTAGCGGCAAGATTCAAGATCAAATGAATCTAAAATATGGAGGCGGATCTCACAATTAGTGATTTTTGAGATATTCATATCATATACTAATTCTTTTTTTTATTCATTATTAGCTTGCTTTCCACTGATCACTCTCCAAATTTGCATATGTGATATGAGAAACCCTTTGCTGTTTGGGTTTTCAAGATTTTGGAACAAGATTTTTTTTTTAATTAAGGTTTTTTTTTTTGGATGAATGTGTATTCATCCAGAAGGCAGGAAAAAGAACTGCCTCAAATCACCCAATACAATGACAAAGTTGCAAAGCAACTACCAGTTCAACTTGAGACCCCAACTATAACAAAAAAACAAATTAACGAGATCCTTAGCAACATTACAAAAACCATTGAGCCTATATCTAATGACATCACGAATAACATAAAAGGCTTGATCAACGGTTTGCATTTGCCCTCGAAAAATTCTAGCATTTCTCTCACACCAAACAATATAGCAGAAAGCATTCCAAGCAAGTTTCAAGATCAAGGAAAGCAAAGACTTGCCTTTAATGCGAGAAATAACCCAATGCAACTCACCATGCCAATCTTTCACAGCTCTTGTAAGTCTGCAAGTTAACAAAATACGCTTCCACAACAACTTAGAGTAATCACAAGAGAAAAAGATATGATCTCTTGACTCATGACACAATCCACATAGAACACAATTAGGAGAATCAACTTGAATATGCCAGCTAATGAGTCTATCCTTAGTTGGAAGTCTGTCAAGAATAGCCATCCATGTCACCACAGAATGCTTCGGCAGATTATATGAGTACCAAAGTAATCTTTGCAAGCCACTTTTGAGTTCTTATGCCTCAAAGCATCATAAACAGCTGAAGTTAGAAATGTACCAGTAGGAAAATTCCAATCTCCATTGCTTAGAATAAACTGCATAGCTAAATCTCAAAGTTTAAGCACCTTCTTAATGTTCCAACTGAATCTTTGCAGGCTTTGTATTGTCATGATATTGTCTCCATGAAGCACATAATTATAGATCCAAGCAATCCATAATGAGCCTGCCTTCATATAAATTCGCCAAAGGTGCTTTAAAACACAAGCTTTGTTCCACACTACCAAATTCTTTAAACCTAATCCTCCTTCAAATTTGGGATGACAAATCCAATCCCAACTCACATAAATTAAGGTTTTATGTCTAAATAAATTATGCAGAATTATCGCTTATCCTCCCTCTCTTGTACTGCTTTTGATTACGGTTTTTTTTTTAGATGAATGGTTAGATTTATTATTATTCAAGCAGAAAACTGCTGTTGTGGTTTGATTATTAAGGTTTTAATAAAACTACAACCCACTTTTCCCCGACCCAAAACCCATGCGAATATACTGATGAAATCGTAATCTCATATCTAATGTCTGAGATTTGAACTCTAATTGCTAAAATTAAGAATTTCATATCTGACAATATGGCGGAGATTCATCCTTATAAATAAGCATAAAGGTATGCTTTTTGAAAGCAGAGAATCATTAAAAAAAAAAAAAAAAATTGCAAATTTAAGTGCATTATTATAATTAGATAGATTGAAAAAGCACTATTCTGTTCTGTTGATGTTCTCTGTTTTTAATGGATTCTTGTTGTTTATTCGGCCTGAGCCCATAGGTATTTGATTTTGAGGTTGTAAACAAGGGTTCTTGGATATAGAGTGAGGCAACGTCACAAATAGATAAGGATCCACAGGAGGTGGCAGAGAGGAAGGCCGGAGCAGTTCCTTGATGATGAGTGCGTGGTGGCAGGCGGTGTTTGTGATGGTGGTTTACGGTGTTGGTAGTTTCTTTGGGTTAGAGAGCTTTTTAGAGAATAAAGTCTCTATATGATGTGAATAATTGAAGAATCATTTTCTTTCTCTGTTGTCTAAGGGTCTTATTTATACCCTTAATTTTAGTAAGTAACTGCCCCACGTTCAACGTGGGTTCATGGGTAATTGTTTATGGGTATAAGTATTTGGTGAGCATTTATCGTGTATAGTATATAGTAGGTGAGTATGGCCTCACCAGGTGAGTATTGTACTGGGAGAGTGTGGGTGAGTATCTCACCAGGTGAGTATTACACCAGGTGAGTATTTGTCAGGTGAGTACTCTCAACTTGCCTCCTAGCCCGAGCCTCCAAGCCAGCTTCCCTGTACATCCCAAATGGATTAGACCATGAACCCTGCCACGTGTCCAAAGTCTAACCCTTATTTTATTGTTATTGTATACATTATTATATATATATATGTTGATTATACGATTAAAATCATATATTAAAAAATATGGCCAAAATCATCATCTATAGAGGTCATAGCAAACAAATGAAGTTTTGGCCTGGCCTTATTAAGTTATTATTATAATAATAATAATATATATATATATATATATTGTATATTATTATATCGTAAATTCATGCTTACATGAAGGACGATGTGCTACAAGTGTTCACTTTGTTCGGAAAATTGAGGAAGTGATTAAAGATTATGAAGATGGGATGCAAAATATTAATGGTGAAAGAGTGGTATCTCGCCAAATTGTAGTGTCCAAATGGCTTCCTCCACCTCCTGGCATGTTGAAACTCAATTGCGATGCAGCTTTTAATCATAGCTCGAGTCTTGCTACTCTTGGCATGGTTATCAGGAATACAAATAGCGATGTGGTTCTTGGTGGAGTCAGTAGTGTTGAAGGGGTAGCTAGCGTTCTTCATGCAGAATGTATGGCGATCATCTATGGTCTTGAAACAGCTTGGGAGCATGGATATTCAAGTGTGCTAGTGGAGTCTGATAGCAAACAAGCAATTGAAGAGATCTCTAAGGGTTTCAATTCATTATGGTCAGGTGCATGTCTGATTCATGATGTTATAGCTCTTTCCTCATAATTTGATTTGATCTCTTTTGCTTTTATTAATCGAGAAGTCAATGTACTTGCTCATAATATTACTAAATCTGAGTGTGTATTAGGTGCTCAAAGAGCATGGTTAAGGTTATCTACAATCACATATTTGTAATCTTTCTCCTTCTTGATGAATAAAAGTTTGCTTAAATTCAAAAAAAAAATATCATGCCCTACTATATCTGTATTTTTTTTTTTTTTTTTTTGCACAAAGAGTATGATTTATCTGTTTAGTAAGAAAATTAGATTTTTACTCTTTCACCCTGCAAGTGCCGCTATCATCAGCCTCAGTGGTGCTGACATTCCGTTTCTAAAAACGACAACTAAAAACCTTTGTTGGCTATCGAATTATCAATTCTCGACTCTCGTTCTCGTAAAGATTATGAACAAGGAAATCACCCCAACTCTCCGAATTCCACAGTCTCTTCTATTTCCATTCAATTTCCTCCAAACACACCCCTCTCGATCAGGTGAATTTATGATTTTTAAGCTTTATTTAAGCTTAGGAAAACGAGTACTGTTGCCAGATACTAGATGGAGTTTGAGCTTCTCTTGAATCGTGTTTCTGGTCTCTCCAACGGACATCTCCTTAACTTGATCGTTTCGGGTCTCAGATCAGATATACAGCAAGACATCAATATTCAAAACCCACGGACTTTGGCCCAAGCCATTGAACTTTCTAAGCTGATCGAGGCTAAGCTTCTGGACCAACGCATCAATCCAATGTTTGTACCCAAAAAAAAAACAAACAAACAATCCAATCCAATGCATTATCTATTGAAGATATATACTAATATTAAAAAAACCAAAATAAGAAAAATATTAATCAATTATAGCCATTATATATAAATCCAAGTTCGTTTTGAAGCAAGCAAAGGTAGCTAGGGCGGGGAAAGAAGGGGCTCCTTCTGCTTTTGCCAATGACCACCTTGTTCCAATAATCCTTCTGACAAACGTTGTCGTTTGATGACTTTGGTTTTCTGTAAATTGCATAGAGCAAAAGTTGTGCTATTCCAAGCAGGAAACCTATTCCATTTGGTATCTATATATATATATATACATGCATACACCAAAAATACACACATTAATTAGTAAACCTGATATCAAGGGAGACAAGGGAATTATAATAATTAAACTATATCCTTACCCCAAGGAACAAATCTCGGACGAGCAAAGCATAGAAAGCCCAAATTCCTCCATTCAAGAAAAGGAAGAAGGAGAGGAAGAATGGCATGTACTCCACACTTTTTGTCCTCACCACTGTTTTCTGAAGAAAAACAACATTAACACATGCATATGTGAGGCCAATTTAGAACAGGCAAATTAATTAAGGGTCCCCCCATGGCCATGGCCATGGCATGTCTCACACATTCATATTATCTTTAATTCATTTCATTTTTTCTTATTAATTTCTTTCAAAAGCTAGAAATTAAGAAAGCAGCTTCATATATATAGACTTAGTAGTATATAGACATATAAAATGTGCCCCACTTCACTTGGGTATGCAAATTTGTCTCAATGCTTTAAAATACCCTTAAGAAAAGTAATTAAAAAAAAAAGTAAAAAGGGAAAGTTTACCATGTACATGAATGCGCTACAATCATATAAGCCAAAGAAAAGTTATGGATGCGCAATCATAAGCAATCAAATGTGCTAGCTTACCCTGTACATGAGCACAACAATGAAATGAGCATAATTAAAACAACGATAAGCATATAAAATGAATCATCTTTGTTTCATGTGCATGAGCATGACCTTCTTGGAAGACCATGACGATTATTATAAAATACTGAGGGACATTCTGAAATATATGTACGAGGTTATCAAAGTAAAAACTAGAATAAAGGAAAAAAATTTAACAGAGCTTGACCATATGGTTATGCCTACTGTTCCTATAGAAACTTAAAAACAGGAAAAAGGAAGGAAGAAAGAAAATAGAGTACCTGCAGGCAGCAATGATAAATCAAACTTCTTTCTCTATTTAATAGACAACCAGCTGGCTGCATATTGCCCAATCAATGAGTAAAACTGCCTTCTTCCTGAAATTAAAAGGATGACATCACCAACTGCTTAGAATATGTACTAGCACAGTTTACAGAATATAAACCTTGTTTAAAATAACCGTACCAGTTTTTCCATCAAATTAACACTCTGAAACTCTTCAAGTTTCTGAAATAGTGATGATTTCCCTGTTGGATCACTACACAGTTGATCCACAACCATGGCCACGGTTGAAGCATGAGCAGAAAACCCTTTGCTGGCCATCTCCAGGACAAGTTTGCCTGCCCTTGATATATCATTGTTTTGGAGAAATCCTCGAATCATCGCATTATAGGAAAAGTCATTTGGCCAGCAGCCATCCTCTTCAATTTTCTTAAACAATTCATATGCTTCATCTAACAGATCTTCTTTACAAAGTCCTTTGATCATTATCTTATAAGTGTAGATATTAGGATCCAACCCCTTCATGGCGAGTGCTAAAAATACTCCCTTTGCAACTTTAAGTTGTCCAACTTGACACAAGCCATCTATTAAGATATTGTAAAGGACAATGTTAGGCTCTATCCCACTATTCCGCAATTCACAAAACATTCTTAATGCCTCGTGATTACGACCATGCTTGCATAAGCCATTCAACAGACCAGAGTAAGTCACCAAGTTTGGAATGAGGCCAAGAGAACTCATTTCTCTCAAAAGTTCTAGTGCAACTTCAAGTCTCCCTATCAGCGACAAGCCACCTATAAGAATATTGTAGGTAACATTGTCAGGGATTACTCCATTTCGAGTCATCTCATGAAAAAGCTCCATTGCGTCATCAATTCTTCTAGCTTTACAATATCCATTGATCATGATGCTGTAGGTAATAACATTCGGAGCACAACCACTATCAACCAGTGAATTCAGTACTTTTCTGGCCTCATCTATGTCACCTACTAAGCAATATCCATCCATCATTGAGGTATAAGTAATTATATTAGGCTCAATACCTTTCTGAATCATTTCTTCAACGATCTCTGTAGCCTCTGAGGCCCTACCCTCTTTACAAAGAGTATCAACCAAAATATTATGTGTAACAATATTTGGTTCGCAATTGTTAGCGACCATTTCTTTCCATATGCTTTTAACTCCCTCCCACTGACATGTAGTAGTAGTACACATAGCATGGATCAAAGAAGTATAAGTGACAACATTTGGTTGAATGCCTTTCGATTTCATTTCTGAGAATAGCTCTAGAGCCTCTGTTGAATGCTTGTCCTTGCAAAGTCTGTCAATAATAGTGCTGTATGTTACAATGTCAGGTGCACAACCTCGTTCTTCCATAAACTTTAGCAATCTTATAGCCCTATCAGTGTCACCTATTTTACAAAGACCATTTACTATAGTATTATCTATGACTAAATTAGGGTGAAATCCTTGACGAACCATGTCATCAAACAACCTCACAGCACGAGCCACTTCACCTCGTATGCAGAGCCCATTAATCAAAGAGCTGAACGTTACAATGGTTGGTTGAAGACCCAGTTTCAAGATTTTCCCCAAAACCGAAAACCCCAAATCAACACGGTGCAAGCGGCAAAAACAATTAACCAAGATGTTGAGAGTATAGATGTTAGGATGAATTCCTAGTAACTCCATTTGTGTTATGAGAGAAATGGCAGTAGAAATGGCAGTTGGGTGATGCTTCATTCTAACAAGGGCCCCTAATAATTGAGTAAATTGAGTAGGAGGAGGAAGGGGATGCATATTTACCATTTGATTAAACATGTTCAAGGCCGCATCAATATTACCAAACACAAAATGGGACTTATTGGAACGGATTTGGGTAGAGAAATGAAACAGAGCTGTCTTATCATTTAAAGCATAAATACAAGAGTAGATGGGAAGAGATTTGGGATTACCCAATTTTAGTCGGCGAAGAAGAGGATGCATGGCCGTAGAAGAGATTCCCCAAACCAAATTCAACCCTGCGGCGTTGGACTTGGTGGATGAAAACTGAAAAGAGAAAGGAGTGGGAGTTTTTTTTTTTTTTCCGCCAACTTGTCGGACCCAACTTCTTAGTCAGTATTAGTTGGTTAAAATACCCAGTAGTCCCTGTACTCACAATAAAAAGTCAATTTAATCCTCTACTTAAAAAACGATCACTTTAGTCCCTTTACTTACAAATTAGGTCAATTTAGTCATACTGTTAACCTTTTTTTTTTTGTTCAAAAGTCATACTGTTAACTGGATCGTTAGATTGTTAACTGGATCGTTAGATTGATGACGGACAGTTAAGCATTTGAAGATATTCGAGACATTTCACATATATTTCTTAAAACTAGAATATTACATGCACAAGGTGCTTTTGGGGCGAGAAAGCAAAATATACTTTCAGAGTAGAAATGAACAATGTAAAGTGAAAAAAAGAAAGAGAAAAAAAGAACTATTTGCCCTTTATCTTTTCCTAGAAATGATTGTGAAAAAATCATTTCCTGTCACCATTAAACAGAAGACCACAAATCCACATCAATCTCAACAAGAACACATCAGATTCATCTAAGTAATACATTTTTGACAAGTCACCCATCAAGTGAGGAAGCACCCCAACCCTCGTTGCCATTGTATGAGCAGGAAACATGTACATAAATAGAAACACCGATGACGCCTGCAAGAATAACCGTGATCTGTGCAACGCTAAATTTTCCTCTCACGATCTCAAAAGAGCTTCATTGACTGTCACAAGCAGTAGATTCATTTGAGAGAATTCATCAGTATTCAGGCCAAAGCAATACTTATTATGTAAATGTCAACCAGAACAAAAGTGCCACAAGAATATACACAAGTTTGGGAATTACAGGACAGGGTCTGATGCAGTAATGAAACCAGAGAAGAAACTGCTGCCTTAACGAGGAACTCTCTTCCTACTCAGTATCTCCTGCTCTTTCAGTCGATGCTGGAACCTTGCAAGGCGAGCTTGAAGACTCACCAGACCAGCAGCCTTGCGTGATAGCACAAAGCTCAGCTGGGTCACATAGTTGTCAATGAGGCTGCCTGGTTGGTCCACCTCCGCCAAAAGCTTCATTTCCTACAATGTAGAAGCAAAACAAGATGAACAGTGGTTTGAGCATCCAACAAATCAGGTTGTTTCCTGATATCGATTGAAAAGTGCATAACGCACTTAGAGTCACCAAAAAAGATAGTTTGTCTTAGTGCAAATGACTGATGTCCAAGAAAAGCAAAACCCAATTCATTGATGAGTATAGCTAATGCACTTAAGTGCTTAAGTGCCTCACAACATGGATACTCGAATATGAAAAAACTTCACAACTGGTCAAATGCAAATTTACTTACTTCACGGACAATATCCATTGTATCCTCAATTTCTTTTCTATGAGCAGCAATTAGAGCCTCTTCCTCCTGCAACAAACAAAAGGTAAAATGGAATGTAGAATACTTGAAAGCGTCCCTAGTACAATGCAAGAAAAAACCACATATGGCCTACCTCAAGTATTGCATTGATATTTACATCATTGGAAGGCTCAGGATCATACTGTCTATGTCCAATGTTATTTGTGTTGTTATAATTAACAGTATTTGCCTGTCTGGAGTTTGTAGTGGACATATCAGATCCCCCTCCATCTTTCTTAACCCAGTTCCCCATCTTCTCTGGTTTTTCTTCTCTAGTCACTTTTTCTTCTCTAATCCCTTTTCTACGAGGTGGTGATACCTTCTGCACTTTCTCTTCTGTATCAGCTGAATTCTGAGCATTTGATGAGTGAACTCTTTGACTTGTAGAACCACCATAAGAATTATTCACTTCAAATCTCTCCCTATCAGATGGGCCAGAGGCCATTGCTGTTTCCTCCCTCCCATTGAAAGAATAACTTGACGAAAAAGTTGAGGGCTGTTTGTCAAAATCAACAGTATAAACATCTTTTTCTACAACCCTTCGTCCTGTATCAACAACTTTTACTTCCTGTTGTCGCTCATAAACATCTTCAACATCTGCGGTAGCTGACAGGGAGGGTGCTGAAGAAGCATCCTTACTACTTGGTGGTAAAGAATTCACAGACTGATCTTTTTTAGCATTACCACTTTTGGATAGACTTTTAACCCTGTTGAATTGAATAAGAATAACCTCCAATTACTCAGCAAGTACACCAATATAATCTACAGCAAGAAAGAAGTCCTTTCTGTGGAGGCATATAATAGGAACAAGCATACCTATCAGCATATCTCAGAGTATTGAGAGTGTGTTCACATGAACCTGCATTTGGAGAAATACACGAGATCATTACTGTCCTCGAGTTGCCAACAAATGAGTCACGCAGCACTTCAGTGAGTTTGCTCCCACGAAATGGTATATGGATCTGGTCATTGTCCAGAGCACGTATGCACTCCTTAAGAGCCAAAAGGCTCTTATTGATTTCTGCACCCTCAATCCTAGCCAGAATTCAAACAATTGACATGAGAAAAACAAGCCACAAATAAACCAATTGACGCAAAAGATAATGTCAGGATTGTAAACAAGCGGCCTGAAAAAGAAAGCCACATAGACACCTTTTTAAGTGGTTTCTACCCACAGAAAATTTCAAATTTACCTTGTTTGGCGGTCATTGTCAGTGGTGTCTGCACCTCTTTCACTGCCAGCAAGATCAATAAAAGAAATCTTCCCCACAACCTTTCCAGCTTTAGACTCATTACCATCATTATTGTTCCTCTTGGACTCTTTTATCTCAGGGTGCTTTTTGATGGCAAGTTGTAAAATAGCATGTGACCTTGAAGATTCCTCATTTGCACCAGTAGATCCTGTGCTTCTAGCAGCATTTCCCCTCTCAATGTATTCCTTCACAATTTGCACATCTGACACCTCAAATTCTTGCAGTCCAACAATGCAGACTTGTTGTCTACCATCTTCTCTCATACAAAGTTTCCTGTGGAAGAACATTTAAATTATTTGGTGATCTGTTTTTTATGAATACATATATGCATCTACCACTACCAGAAATACATATTGAAAGAGAAAATATGTTCTTGATGTGGGACAAACTGTGCTTTATATGTCAGACTGGCAGGCTTTTCAATGTCATTCGACATCATAAATCAATCAGTCTGTTTAAATAAAAAAATGATTTTTAAAGTAGTACATAATTAAATAAGAGCAGACAAGTAGACAAGGGAAATACTTTCTGTCACTGAGAAGATCAAAGAGTTTTCCACCATATATCTCAAAATAGCTAAGCCACAATTTATATCTCTGATCACGATAAGCTGGCTGATGCAAGTATCTAACAAGGTCTTGTGCAGCTCTAAGCGGTAATGGTTGCATAGTGAACGTCTTACCACTACCTGGAATCGAAATATATTCCACGAAACAGTACAGAAGTTAGCAAGAGTGGCTAAAAATCATAAAGCGGAAAGACAAGGAGATGTACAACATAAGGACCAATGACGATGAGAAGATAACTATCATGCCCAATATTATAACTTCGGAGCAATACTAGTGATAACTAAAAGTTCAATCTTCATAAAGTATAGAAGAAACTGAAAGGATTATATGCCAAGATGCTATCCAAGATGCATGTAAGCTTTGATATGGAAACTTTCCCTTCTAAGATGAATAAAGCTCAAGCGTACAGTATAGAAAATAATATAGCACATGTTCCATTCACAAAGAAGAAAATCAGAAACTCCAGAGACCTGTTTGCCCATATGCAAAACAAGTGGCTTTTGTTCGCTGAAAAATGATGGGAATAATCGGCTCAACAGTGACACGATAAACCTGTGAAAGCAAACAAGAGGACATTAATCTTTTGCTCTTAACAAATTTTAAACTAAGAGCAGCTGAACTTTGGTCATAATCTTTTGCTCTTAACAAAACACCTGGAAGACTGAATTCATAGATAATTACTCAGGAAGCACGTTTAAATAAAATAAAGGTTTACCTCGTCATTCGTAACATGCTCATCCAGAACAGCATCGAAACAGAACTCATGCTTCTCTACATAAGCTGTCAAGTCCACCTTTCACATAACAACCAAAGCAGATATAAGAAAGAGAAAAAAATGACATGTTAATAAGGGAAGTATATGTCCAAAGCATTCATCTAAAGAACACACAGTGATGTTGCATTAACTTTTCTGGGAAAGGGGAATAAACCTTTAGCTTGGGTTCATGAACAGTTAAACCATTCTCGCTCACGGTGACTATATCATCCTCCTTCCGAGAAATTTCCTTCTTGTTTAACGGTCTTTTCCGAACCTTGAATTACATGTAAGGCAAAAAGTTAGCTTCCCGAGAAAGTAAGAAGTATAGCATACAATAAAGTGCGAGCATGAATTCATACATGCATCAGCTGTGCACTATGTAATGCAAACAATAAAAGAGAAAGGCAGGATAACACTGCAACAAACACAAATATATCTAACTGGAGATAAAAAAAAAACTTGAAACTAAGAAAGGAAAGAAGGGTGTCCCTGTGCTTATATCAAAAAGCGAGGATAAGAGCGCAACAGACAAAGATGCTAAACTGGAGATAAAAACTTAAACCTCGGCCAGGAACGAAAGTCCTCCATAGAGGGTTGAGAGAGAAGAGAATTAAAGACCATGGTGAGAAACCACATACCACAACTTTAATCTTTGCAACATTGTTTTCCCTTATGCTGATCTCTTTTTCATTGGTGGAGAACAATGATGCAGAGGCATCTGCATCAATTTGCTCTTTTTGCTGCCGGCTAGTTGTCACACTGAATTCACTGTCAAATGCTTTGTTACCACCAGGCATGAATGGTGATGGCTCAAAAGGTTCTGAGATAACATGCTGCCAAAAATAAATCCAAATTTAATTCCAGTGGAAAAGAAAAAGATGCTGTGTCAAATTCAAATTGAAATAAGTTTTCGACTAAATTTTTTCCATATCAAAACAAAACAACACCCTCGAAATAACTAGCCATATCGCAAAATAAAAAAATAATTGAAAAAAAGAGTTTTAAAAAAGAAAATGATAAATTGCAGGCAACCAATTTAATTGCAAGCAATCAACCATAGTGGAACTCTCCTGTAAAGCTATGTGCAGTGCCTCATCACCATACCTCAGAGAGAAGCTCTGTATCATCCATAGCATGAAGATCCAAAAGCCCAGCTCCGAAATCACCTCTGAACTCAGGAGAAAAGAACCCATCAGATGTAGCTGGCCCTCCTGAACTTTGGGCAGTTGGTGTATATGGCTCCGACCCAGATTCCCCATTGAAATTGAGGTTTCTCATTAATTTGAATAGCCTCTGCTTCTCTTCTGCAGATTGTGCTCCATAACCCTTCAATAATGTAATAGTAGCTTCCCATTATCTCAGAACAAGTAAAATATAAACGCATTTAAAAATATAATAATCTAGAAATGAGTAATAGACTCATGAAAACAAGAAAACAAGCATATGCAATGATCAATCATCACGAACCCCTACTTTCTTAAAAGTTCATACCCTAATTATCAGTACTTCACTCAAATTGACAATCTATCTAAACTGAATTTAAACCAATTGAGATTCTAAATTAGGCCGATTCAAATTGCATGCATGTAAATCGCGCAATAAATAATTAATGATAACAAAGAGCAGACTATATAAATACACATGGAAACTAAAGCAGAGCGCTGGTTACCTGCATGAGGAGATTGGGAAGGAGGCGTTGGTCAATGCCAGTTGAAGCCAAGGGAGAGGCCAGATGCTGCAATCCAGCAGACTGCAACCACCGCGCCATAACGGCATCACCGGCATCACCTGCAGGACCTGCATTGTGCAAGGACCCGCCGCCGGCGTGATCGTAAAGCGCCGTCGCTGCAGCATTGCTTTGCTGCATCTGGCCACCCATGTGGCGCTGGGATCGCCTTTGCGGAGCCAATTTTTAAGATCTGTTTATCAACGCTACCGTAAAACAAAATTACCAAACTCCAAAATCAAAATTCAGAAAATAATAATAATAACAATAGGAAAAGAAATTAGAATATAACTGAATTTCACTTACAAGGGGGAGAAAATCCGAATTCGAAAAATAACATGAAAGTGAATTGCTTCGAAAATGCGATTCCAATAATCCGTTCAATTTTTTACCCTATCCAAAAAAATGTCACTCAAAATCCACGCATTCAAATTATTATAAAAGTTTTTATAAAAAAAATAAATAAAATTACCAGAAAGGGAGGGGGAAACTGAATACGAACGTCGGCGGTTCGAGATCTGCGATCAGATCTAGAACACAAACACAACTATAAAAGCGCAAACCCTAATTTAATCAGATTGTATGGTGGCTGTGATTTCTTTCTCCTGCTTTTCCCGTTCGGTGAAGAAGAAATGAGAAAAATGCGATGAACAAATGAAAGGGAAGAGAGAGAGAGTAGAGCTTTTTTTTTTTTTTTTGAAGAAATGATATATGATTTTGATATAATATACTTTCTACTTTGGTGTTTTTTGATGAAATTTAGAGAGATACTTAAGAGTGGTATAAAAGAGAGAGAGAGAGAGAGAGAGAGAGAGAGAGAGAGAGAGAGAGAGAGAGAGAGAGAGAGATGAGA
>AWWV01004929.1:0-15735 GCA_001974805.1 Corchorus capsularis | reverse complement strand
CACTCGCTTGGAATTGGCGAAGGGAATCTTAAAACATACTTAAAACAAACTACAAGGGATAAAGAGCAGAAGATAATAGAACCGTCAAGGCAAACTTAAATTTAAAATGAAAAAATATAGAGTTGACTCTTTCATTAGATTATTTTTTGAAGGATTTTCTTAAACATTTCAGAAGTTAATCGTAGATTTTTCAGAGTTACAAGACTAGTAATACATGGAGAGCATTTTCATAATGCTGTAAATACAAAGACACTGAATCAAAGTCATCATTCTAAAGGAAGTTTTGAACCTTGATAAGAAAACAACCTAACTGCATTTCTGAAGCTTAGTTCTGCAAGTTCTTCTTTACTCGTTTCTCGTAAAGTCGAGACATACTCGAGTACCTGGAGTGATAAAAGTTATTTCTATAAGAAAATGAATTGAAACTTGAATGCAGAGATCAGGAAAAACTATATGAGCAGGGTGCTACTATATGTAAAAGATAGTTGAAGCAAAAAGCATACATTGTGAATGTTTGCCGGGTGATTAAGCATCTCTTTTGGAAGTGTTGAAGCATCTGATGAAGCACGGCCACGGGATTGATTATCAACATTAGAAGCTGAATTTCTCCCTTGGGAAAAAAACTCTTGAGGGAGGGAAGGATCTTCATCAACCAAAAATAAAGAGCTTAACTCTGAATTTGGCAATGCATCGGGTGCATCAGACTCTAATAGTATCCTTTCAGAAGGAATCTGCAGGAATTTCAGAAGTAAGAAGACCGAATATTCTGTCACATACATAGAACAATGAAACCGATGAACTAACCGCTTTTAGCATTTTCTTTGCCTTCTGTGCTTTCATGGGCATAACATATCCTGATAATGAAAAATAAGCACCAGATTTGGCAAATTCAGGAACCATCTCTGCAGAACCTAGGTAAGAATGAAGAATGATGCCGTCTGGGAAAGGTCCCATGTCCCTAAGGAAATACATGCATCATGGTAAGATAACACATAAACTGTATAGTGACTACAGCATGTTGCAACTACATCAGTAAGCAGGTAGCAAAGGCATATTGTGCTAAGAGAAACGTAAATCATAGGTCTAATGTCCAATTTCAACTAAAATTGTTTCTTATTGCTTGCTTCCCTTCTTAACAATTACTAACAATTTAGCAACTATAACTACCGCTTATAGTAACCTGCACCGAGAAATTTTAATAATGAAGAACAATTCCATGAAAAACTGAAAATTGAGAACCCCGTACTTTACTATCTGAAGAAGATCACCAAATGCACGAACACAATGGATCGATGCTGGTTTTTTCAATTCTTTTGCAAGCTCTAGCTGTTGCCGAAATACTTCAATCTGGAAAATAGAACTCAATAACTCAGAAAGTTTAAAAAAAAAAGCCTCAGAAGTAACATAAAGGATTAACAATATTTAATCAATTTAGATTGAAAAATGTTATCACTGGTCTACTAAGAGTCCCCAAAAGGTTGTAAATAGCCCTGAATGATATATGCATGATTGCAAAAGTAAATTAACAACCTTTATTGTATATTGAGTTCTTAGCTTCGCAAAGAACTGATAAAATCATAAAGAAACAATTTACAGAATGACAAGCCATGGTAAAAATAGAAATCAATGATAAACTTCTTGCACATATGTATGCACTCATACTAAGTCAGGAATTGATGTGATGACACTGCAGAGAATGAAAGCCTCATCCTCATCAACAAGTAGCATTCATATGGAAATATAAATTATATAACAAATGACAATCGAGTAGCACGAAAGCATTTACCTGATCATTAAAATCAATCTCTCTTCCTTTTGAACCTTTGTCCAAACCAATCTGAGAAAAGGCCCAAAAGCATGTTTCTGTTAGAGGTACCTTAAAAGCATATAGAATTTTCAAGCACAAACAGTTGAAGCACCCAATATCGCATTTTGTCAGGCAAAACCTTCTTTTTTTAAAGTATGTTTCATCATGAAAATTGAAAATCTGGGTTAAACTACACATCAGAAGCCAGAAATAGTGACTGCACAAACCTTTAATCCGATTTTATGAAAATATTCAGAATTAGAAAAAAGGAAAAGAAGCAATTCACCTCTCCAACAGCAGCAGAAGGAGTGGTCTCAAAGAATTCCTTGAGAGTACTGAACCAACTAGGACTCCTCTCAGCAACATACCTGCAAGAAACTAAAACAGTAAACAGAAATTTCAAAAAGGAAGAAAAAAAAAATCAGAAAAGCTATCCAAGACCAAGTGTTCGAGTTTACCATGGATGAACCCCAAAGCAAGGAATAACAGATGGATGCTTCTCTCCCATTTCTTTTACCAAATGCCAATCTTTCTAACAAATTTCAACAAAAACCCAAGCTCTATATTATCATAAAGAAGCAAAAAATCAAGTAAAGAAACAAAATTGATTGAGGAAATAAAGAGAAAATATAAAATACAAATTGTTGCAAAAGCACCAACCTCAGAGACGCCATTAACAGCAAAATTAAGGACCCCAGAATCTAAAGCTGTGGATATGAGTTTCGGTGCTTTGTTCAAAATTCTGGGATCTTGAAGGTGGCAATGGGCATCAAATAATTTCATAGCTAATTCTCTTTTTATATAGAAATTTGGGATTTTTAAGCTATGAGGTCTTGTCTGGTACTCTGGTCTGCTCTCGTATTTTCTCACTTCGCACTTTGCCGCAAACCGCTTTGGAGAGTTTGAGGATTTTCTGTTGGTTTTGTCAGTGACACTAACTAAACTGAAGTGATATCCACGTGGCTTTACATTTGATTTTTTTTTAATTTTATTTATTTTATTTTTTTTACATTCTTTTAATTGACACTAGAACTTTTATTTTATAAATTTTTTTTTTTAAAAAAATTCAGTTAAGAAATGAAATTTTGTTGTGAAATGATAACAAAACAGAACAATGGAGTAAAATTGAAGTATGGAAAAGACAAGAGAATAGAGAGACAATAGAATATGGAGAAGAAGAAAATATGAAGAATGAGAGAAATTATTCTCATTCATTTTATTCTATAACAAAGTAAGTGGCTTATTTATAGTCACATAGATACATCATCATAAATATAAGGGGATGAACTTAGCATATAGGTATATGTGTATGAATGAACCAAGTCATCAATTTTATCCATGCTTTAATTAGATTCATGGACATACACAACATACATGTATATTCATAACAAATTTATAATTAATTTATAATTATTTGATAATTTATTTTATCTATACTATATATAAAAGTACGAGTTTTGTAAAACTTTTGAAACACCTATTATGCCCTTATTTAATTTTTGAAACGCTAATTATATCCTTCTTTGTCTAACATATTTCTAAAAACTGCCATTATACAATTAATTTTCAATTTTTTAAATATACTTTTATAGTTTTAGTCAATTAAAAACTCTATTTTTATTTTAATAAATCTAATATTTTTATACCTATTTTATTTTTACCATTTTACTAATTTAATTAAAGTTTTTAAAAATAAAAAGAAGAGTTACACGCAATTATTTCATTTAACTTAAAAAGTCATAGGAGTCAATCGGGTGGGTTGGATGGGTTTCGGGTTCGAGGCATATGGGTATAGATCAAATAAGACAAGTAATTTTCTTGGGAAATTCGGGTTTTGCCTCATCTAGGTTCAGGTCATTTGGGTCTCGGGCCTGTTGGATTTGGGGTCAGGCGGGTTCGGGTTTTGTCCTCAGGCCACTAAGATTTTAAGTCATTCGGGTTTTGGGTTTTTCGGGTATAGGACTTGGATTCAATTGGGATTTTATTAAATAAAACATAATTTTAGTTTATGATATTCTTGGATCATTCGGGTTAACTTCTCAGATTATTCAGGTTACGGGTTTGTTGGGCATGCATAGGATAACTTCGGGTCATTTACTTTTTTTTTGTCAAATCGGGCCAATCAGGTTGGACAGATTATTGAGTTTGAATCAGATTTGACAGCTCTACTTATAAATAATTTCAATTATTATTTTAATTTTTTTTTAATTTAAACACGAAGAATCACGTGCAACGCACGTAGAAGCGAACACTAGTATATAGAAAAGGGGATGAATGTCTTTTAATGTTTCTAAACTAAATTAATACAATTATAATAAACAAAACATTATAAAATTAACTATTGACACTTGTCAAAGAAACCAAATGCCAAGTGGCACTCAATGAGGGTCTTGTACATAAAATTAATAGTAGGTTTAATTTTACATTTTAAAAACGTTTTACCTTTGATTCTGTCTAAACGTTTTTACAGTGTGCCAAAAAAAAACGTTTAAATAGGCAGAAAAAGAACAATATAAATAATAATTTCTTTTCACAAATGACATGTAAAATCCTAGACAAAATAATGTAATTTACAAATTTTACATAAGTTTGTTTGATTCAACAATTTACAAGGATTGCTTGATTCACAGAATACAAATATACAGATATGGTAGAGAAACATGATACATAGGTCTTTACAGAATGATGCTACCAAAGCAATGTAGCAATTTGGAGGTAACTAACGACTTTATGTTTTCGGTTTGTCGAATCCAGGACTTGCTCTTTCTGTTCTTCCTGCCTTCTTTTGTGGAGGATCAATCCATTATATACATTTGAAAGATCTAGTAACCTAACCACGCAGATGGTATTGGTTGAAACTTGTTCTTTGCCATTGCCAGTAAATCATAGTAATCCGAATGATTGAAGCAGTCGCGGAAATCTGTGAAAAGCTTCTCAAATACCCTCCATTGAACTTTAATTGATCTTGAGTACGGGTATGGAAGAAAAACCTGCAAGAAATGAATGAAGCATCAGAAAAATGTCATTTTTGTTAAATATTTGGAAGCTTTTGAAATTTGAACTTCAAATAGATTGTTAAGGTCAAAAGACCTTTTAAACCAAATTTCATCATCATCAAACTCATGCAGTAACAAGTATCGTATATACACGAAAAATTGGATTCTGTATGATGACTTACATCCCCCTCGAGAGCAAGGCGCTTAAGTAAAAGAAAGGTGTGATGATTTTCCTCCAAATTGTCAAGAACTGCCAGCCAAATCTGTGAAGCAAGCTCGTGGGCGATGTCTCTTGATTTACCGCAAGAAATAAATTGATCTGATAAAACAGAGGTAATGTTGGATTAATGTTTTTATAATTCCGGAAAGAATAGTTGGTACTAGTTATGATCATTAGCATGATGCGGTAAGATGCAGAAGCTAACGAGAGTCTACAACACACATTGCAGTTCCAAGTTAGATAAGCTAACACCACAAATTGAAGTTTTGTTAGATTTTAATAAAAAAATATTAAGATTTATCCAATCAAAAACTCACCTACATGACACGAGAGATGGACATTCAAGATGCTTTTATCATGAATATGGTACAACATTTCCCTTACTATGAAAAGGAAAGAGATCAATCATGGAAATGAAATAAGCATAGAATGATGAGTCATGCTTGATGCTAGATAAGTTTTACTAATGACAATTGCTTCCTTAACAGTTAAAAGTAGTTCAATACATTAGAAGGATGAAAGCATTCTAATAACAAAAAGCAGGCATAGTTAACAAAGAGACCAACATAAATAGAAGATAAATTCTATATCAACTTGCACGTTTACTCAAGGAATTATACATCAACTAATAGAAGCATAACAAGAAATGTAGGGACCCTAAACCAGAAGAAGAAGAAAGAAGTCATACCAATTATGGTTCCATGAAGTACTCCAGATGGTGGTGGCATAGTTGAAAGTTCAAGCTGCTCTTTCAAAAACAAATATGTATGGCCCACAATCTCATCTATCTCATTGTCTAGAGCAAAGATGTGTCTACTAACGTATAAAGCAGCAAATCTCCTGAAAAATTAGGGGATACTGTTATAATCAAGTCATCCATGCAATATTCAATCTCTGAGTTAAATAGCAGAAGTTATAGCATACGGTTATAGGGAGAAATGAGAATACTCCAAATTTTCAATTTCTCTAACTTGTTATGAATTTTATCCCTTGAAAGGACTAGCAATTTATGAAAGACTTCAAAAAGGTATAAGTTACATGTAATATTCAATCTCTGAGTTAAATAGCAGATGTTATAGCCCTACAAAGTCGGCACCAATACAGCAATTTGCAGTACCTAAGTTCTCTTATGTATAAACCAGAAAATAGGAAATCGAGCTTCATTGAAGAATTGCCTATATGTAGTACTGGAAAGCAATGACTAAACACAGGTAAGAAGGACAAAGGGCGGAGAGGCAGAGGGCACGCACAAGGGAAAAAGGGGGAGATGGAAGAATTAGAGAGAGAAGCAGAGGGACACAATAAACTTGCATTGCTAGTTCATTAAAACCTTTTGCATAGTCCTTGAGGAATAGGTCCAGGCCACCTTTTAGCTTGGCTTGCCAAAGGAAATGCCTTGAATAGAGCAGCTTGCCACAAGCACTCTCCACGAAACAAGTTGGCCCAATGTTTATTGACACAAGATATTTGTGGAAACTCTGAAACAGGCACTCTGATGAAAATTTCAACTAGGAGATGATCAGGAAGCTTTCCAAATGGATTATCACTCGAGGCTAAACTGTCACTATCCCTATTATCTGTCATTAGAATTCTGAAAAGACAAAGCCAAATCTGGGAGATTAGTTTTTAAAACAAAAAAGTACAACCATGGACATCAAATGAAATGCAATACTCTTCATGTTCAAATGTCCTAGATAAAGTCCTAGCTGAAAGTGGGAAAAGCAGAAACAAATGGTATTCTCATGACAGAATATAGACGTGATGCCAATATAATTTTGATAACATAGAAAGTAGATAGAGGCACCATGCTAATTTTAACAAATCGAAGTTAACATTTTCTCCAATAGAACTGAAATAAGAAGAAGTAAAGATGTTTATGAGACTAAAGAATAGATAAAGGAAAGGATACACAAAAGTTCCTCCGGAACTAGTATTAATAAGATATCTATGAGAGCTTTATACCCTGTAGCCCCTTGCTCCCCACTAAAAGAAAGAAGAATTTAGGCTACAGATCATTCAAAATGATTATGGTAAAAAATCATCTACCATAAGCAAGAACTTGACTATATATACATAATCGGTGCTGATTAGAAGAACACGACATATACATCTATTCCAGGATTAACAACAAGAAAAAAAAAGGGGGCCCTCAATCAACAGGGTAGGAGGCACTCAGATATAAGTTTAATCTAAACATAACCTAATCCATTGTTCTGAAATAAGATCCACTCATCAGAGTTCATTTGGCCAAACTAAGCATGTTACCTAACTTTTTTTTTTGGCCAAAATGTTACCTAACTTGAGTCTCGTCATTATATGCCAAATTCATTTGGCCTTTGTATTTCTCTTAGCATTGAATTTTGATTGAAAAGTCGACATGAAATCAGAATTCAATCTTTGGTGGCTTTGACAACAAAGCAATGGAACAATCTTAGAAGCATTCTACAATAAAACAACTAACATAAACTGATAGAAACTACACCACGAAGGTCATAGAAAAAATGAGCACCAACTTGTTAAGACAATGAAGCCCAGTGCCCAGAAAACACCTCCAACTGCTGAGCTAAACCATAATTAAAAAAAAAAAAAATCCACCTTTTATTTGACCATAAAAATTATATAAAGTTACTTCTACAACTACTATTCAGTAAGAAAATTATTGAACTGAACATAAAAATTACTAAAGCACAAAAATTAAAAGATAAGATTTGCATGATAAATGAAAATTGAACATCATATTCACCTGGGTTTTTCTTGTTTTTTCTTCTTCTTTTCCTTTCGGTGGGTTGAAAAATTTGAGAGAGACTGAGAGAGAGAAGAGCTGAGCTTTTTTCTTTTTTGGTTAAAGAGTGCTGAGCTTGAAGCCACATATATGAGAATATTATAAAATAAATGCATGACGTGATCGTTTGAGGCCTTTATTTTTGTTGTCCAAAAAGAGCAACAAGAGGAGTGTATATAATAAACAAAAGGAAATAATTTTACAGAAAAGGAAGTTGAACCCACCGCTTCAAAATGGGAAACTACGTCGTTTAGGAACAGAGTTAGTTGGTTCATGTCGCTTTCCCTCGCAAACATCGCGGGTTTTCTTGTTCTCTGTTAATATGAGACTAGCAGAAACGTAAAAACCAAACCATGAGTCTTGTCTGTACGAAAACAGCTAAAGCCATCAATTTTCTAAACCAAACCCAACTCAGAGGCATTAAAGCTTTCCACAATGGAGGTGAATTTCAACAAGGTTCCAAATTGGTTCAATTGCATTCGTCTTTCTACATGCAAATTTTGCAGCTTTGCATCAATGCTAAAGCCAAAAGGCAAGCCTTTTCAGTTCACAGCCAAACTATAACAAATGGGTGTTTTCCAAATGTCCATTTAGCTACTAAATTCATCATCTTTTATGCCAAGATTGGTGACATTATTGCTGCAAAGAAGGTGTTTGATAGAATGACTGAGAGAACTGTTGTCACATGGACAGCTATGATTTCAGGGTATTCCCAAAATGGATGTTTTGAGGAAGCTTTGTTAGTGTTTTCAGATATGCGAAAAGCGGGTTTCAAGGGTAATCAGTTTACCTATGGTAGTGCATTGAAAGCTTGTGCTGGTTTGAGGTGTATGGAAAGAGGGTTGCAAATTCAGGGCTGTGTTGAGAAAGGAAGGTTTGGTCAGAACTTGTTTGTGCAGAGTGGGTTACTTGATTTGCACTTAAAGTGTGGAAACATGGGAGATGCAAGTAGGTTGTTTCATAACATGGGAGAAAAGGATTTGGTTTCTTGGAATGTGATGATTGGTGGATATGCTGCTCAGGGATTGGCTGATAATGCATTTCAATTGTTCCGAGAAATGATGAAAGAAGGTTTGTTTTCATTCCCTGTTTTAATAATAGAATACTTGCTATCCTTGCGACCAATCAGAATATTCTTCACATTGTTGACAATATATGTCATTTATGTTTATCCTTACGAGTCTATGACCTTGTTTGAATTTGTCATCTTTTTGTTGTATGTTTTACATTCATTTTTAGTTAACACCGAAAAATTCATTCTGTTTCTGAAATTCTTTGGAACACTATGCTTCAATAGGAATGATCCCTGATTGGTTCACCTTGGGCAGTGTTTTGAGAGTCTCCTTTGGAGGTGGTGGTCTCATGAAAGTCAGCCAAGTACATGGACTGATTACCCGACTAGGGTTTGAATCATGTAATTTGTTGGCTGGATCACTAGTTGATGCTTATTCTAAATGTGGAAGTCTACAGTGTGCTTCCAAGTTATATAGGAATAGGCCTATGAAAGATATTATATCCTGCACAGCCTTGATCACTAGCTTTGCACGGGAAGGCAAGTACAATAGAGATGCTTTGGATCTCTTTAAAGAAATAAACTCTATGGAAATGAGAATGGATAATATGATATTGTGTTCTATTCTTAACATATGTGCTAATATAGCAGAACTGAGCTTGGGAAGACAGATCCATGCTCTTTCTCTGAAATGTCAACCAAGTGATGATGTGGCAATGGGCAATGCTCTAATTGACATGTATGCAAAATCTGGAGAAATGAAAGATGCTAACAAGGTATTTAATGAAATGGATGAGAGAAATGTGATTTCATGGACATCAATTATTGCTGGATATGGAAGGCATGGAGATGGACACGAGGCAATTGCATTATATGAGAAAATGGAGCATGAAGGGTTGAGGCCGAATGATGTAACATTTTTGTCCCTTCTCTTTGCTTGTAGCCATACTGGGTTGGTTAATGAAGGATCAAAAATATTTAATGCAATGGTTAGCAAATACAAGATATTGCCCCGAGCTGAGCACCTTTCCTGCATGGTGGATCTCTTTGCACGTGGTGGTCAGTTAGAAGCTGCTTATAATCTGATACATGAGATGAATATTGAGCCTACCACATCACTTTGGGGTGCCATTCTTGGGGCTAGTAGCATCTATGGTAACACGGCTATAGGAGAAGCAGCAGCAAAGAATCTTTTTAATATGAATCCAGAGAAATCAGTTAACTACATTGCCTTAGCTGGCATATATGCAGGAGCTGGCGCGTGGGAAAGTGCTTTGGAAACACGTAAACTAATGGAGCAAAGAAGTGCAGTGAAGGATCCCGGATACAGCCTTCTGAGTTTTAGAGAAAAGAAAATGGTGCTGTTACAACCAAACTGAAAGGATCAAGCTTCTTATTTTGTTGTTCATGTGGGAGATGCAGCTGCTTTTTCAGATTATAAGAACTTTTCTGGAACCTTAAAATTGTGGCGGTATGGAGGAGCTAGAGTATTGGTTCTGTTTGTGTTCATTCTACTCGAAAGGACATCAATCTGGTTGACTAGTGTCCTGTTGCTGCACAGCCTCTCGACATCCAGGTATTTATTCTAACTGTCGTTTTATGTATAGGCATTTCCTTCTCAGTATTCAGTTCAAATGTGTACTAATTATAAGTGTGCTCATACATGTGCATGTAGACATGGTGTTTATGCAGTCAGTATGTACGTTGATAACTGTTTGGGTGTATGAGAATATAATTAATCGAGTTTAATTATCTGTCTGCTGGATAGGAAAATTTCTCTTGTCTTGAGGGAATGAGGCATGAGGATTGAGAGCATAACTCATAAGCCTTCAATTGGCTATTCTAGCTTCAGTTCCTATTCAGTGTCTGGAGGGAAATGGTGAGCTGGTCTTCTTAAAGAAAAGTGTATTGCAACATCCATTTGCTGCTGCAGTTCACAGAATTGGTTGAAAGGTACGTAGATTGTACAAGAAGAATTATTGGCAATGCTTCTAACATTCTGCAAGATGGGTCTTACTGTGATACTGTCTCTAAGAAACTGACTTGAGAGTCGCTGTAGATTTGGCCTTCAGTTAAAGCTGTTAATTCATTTTTAAGATTCCAATGTTGATAGAGATTATTTCGAAGCCTGATTATAGAAAGTGTTTTTTCTGTCACAGAGAAATTGCAAACCAAGGAGGTTCTGGAGAAGAAAAGCATCATCAAGGCGAACGGGTAATGATGATGAAGGAAGCTGCGCCTTGGAGGACAAAACGAGCATAGAAAGTCAGTCTGTTCTTGAAACAATCAAGAGTACAACATCTAACTATGACAAGATTAGAGTGATTGTATGGGAAGATTAGCTCGGTATTGAGGTCGTATCCCTTTATTTAGTTACATTTTAATTTTGTTGATAAGGTACATAATGTGCAGATTTTAGTTTCAACAGAACAGAGAATGATGTAGATGTGTTTCATGTAGTAAAGCTCTGCTCCTGACACTTGTAGAAACTTAATGCTAATTTAGAACAGGAATTTACAGAGACTTTACAGGGGCATCATCATGAACAAAGTTGGTTATGAGACGAACCGTGTTGCTGTGTAAATTGTTTCATGAATCAGATTGGCTGCTATTTTTAGAAGGAATATAAGAAAAGGCAAGCTATTCTAATTCTATGTTCTTTGGATTAAAGAGCTGATATATTCATATATACCCACACATAAATAGTGAAAATACAAATTCCCAGAAGATGAAGACATCAAGACACTACAAAAATCTTCTACGGTTGTTAAGTACCTTGTTCAAGAGAGCTTGCCGACCAGGAAATGGATTGTAAATCTCCACCGTCTGATCTTTATCAACCCCATCTGTATTCTTCTTCTGCTTATTCTCTAACTTGTTCCCCTCTTCTCTCTTAAGCCTCAATCTCTCTCTCCTCTCCCTCCTCTTCTTATCTCCTAAATCCCCATCTTCATATTTTACTTTTTTTACTTCTTTCTCTTTACTTCCATTTCTCTTGCTGGTTTCAGTCATTCTTGGAATCCTGCCACCTTTACTGGTCCCAAGAAGCTCAAAGTTAACCTTGCTCCACCCATCTTTATCTTCATTATCCCAACCAAATCTCTCACTTATTTCCAACAACATAGACACCGAACCACCATTACTCTCATTACCTGACAAGAACGAGGCGTCATTTGTTGTCACTTTTGCATTGTTTCCATGCAAAACATTCTCAGCAAATTCCCACTCAATTCTGTCCTGGTAAACTGGGTCTTGCAGCACTTGGTCAGCCAGCTTTGCCCAGTGTTCAAAGTCACGAGCTCGAAGGGTTTTTGACACCCATTTGAGATATTTTGAAGGGAGGGTGCCTAGCATCTTGCCTTTGTGTCTTCCAAAGTCTATTACTAAGTCTCTTGCTGGAATATTGTTTGCTGTTTTTCTGGGTTTGAAATTATTGGAAGAGGAGAGTCTCAGACTAAGACATAAACTTGGGTTTGAAGAATGGGGATTTAAAAGGAGGAAAGTCATAATGATTAATTTGAGGTCCAAAATAGTATTTCAATTTCGATGTTTGCAAATAGCAGAAAAAGCAATGTGGGGGTCAAGAGGATTAGATAAAAATCAGGAGTCCTTTGTTGATGGCCAAAAAAAGAAAAAAAGAAAAATCAGGAGAGAGACCATGAACTTGTTGGTAAATTAAATTTGTATGGAAAATTAATTAAAGAATATATTATACAGTACCAAAAAAAAGATAAATACAATTGGATTGGGCTGAAGAAAAAAAGGATATGAAGCCCATAGTGACATATTTGGGATTTGGGATAGGTCCAATTAATACAGTAGCTTAAACAGATCCTCCTCCTCTCCTCTTGTGCAACTGTTTCTTTGTTTCGTTTCAGCTCCAGATTCTGCTTCTGCTTCTGCTTCTGCTTCTGCTTCTTCTGCTCAATCTCCATTTCTCAAATCAAAGTCCAAAGATACAAAAATGGGTAAGCTCAACTATTCTAACTCTATTGCTTTCATTTGCCGTAGCTTTTTACCTGTTTCCTTTTCATGCTCTTTTAATTCCATTGCTACCCACTCCAAACCTTTTAGTAAGAAGCCTGTTAGGGTAAGGGGAATTGGAAGAAAATATGATTGCTTTGATCACGTTGATGATGCCATAGATGTGTTTAATCAGATGGTGGAGACTTACCCAAGGCCTTCCATTGTGGAATTTAATAAATTACTAGCATCTATAGCCAGAATGAAACAATATGTTGCTGTTATTTCTCTCTGTAACCGAATGGAATTGTTAGGGCTAGAGCCTAATGTTTTTGCCATGAACATCTTGATAAACTGCTTTTGCCATTTAGGCCGAGTAGATTTTGGGTTTTCTGTTTTGGGTAAAATCCTCAAGTTGGGACTTCAGCCTACTGTTGTTACATTTTCCACTTTGATCAAGGGACTTTGTTGTCAAAGTAAGGTACATCAGGCCCTGAGTTTGTTTGATGAGATGGTTGGAAAAGGCTATCAACCTAGTTTGATCACATACAATACAATACTCAATGGGCTGTGTAGGATTGGCCTTACTCATAAGGCAGTTAGGTTGCTGAGAATGATGGAACAAAGAGGTTTGCAACCTGATGTGTTCTCATATAACACTGTCATCGACAGCCTTTGTAAGGATAGGCTGTCAAGTGAGGCTTTTGAGCTCTTCTCTGAAATGCAGGCTAAGGGCATTCCACCAGATGTCGTCACTTATAGTTGCTTAATTCATGCCATGTGTAATTTGGGTCAGTTGAAGGAGGCAAAGAGATTTCTGGATGAAATGGTAGCTAGCGATATTGCACTTGATGTGTTCACGTATAGTATATTGGTTGATGCATTTTGTAGGGAGGGGATGGTTTATGAAGCTGAAAATATTATTATTGACAAAATGATCAAACAAGGCATTGAGCCCAACGTTGTTACATATACTGCATTGATCGATGGTTATTGTTTGCGAAATGACATGGATGGAGCTCGAAGAGTATTTGAGATGATGAGTAAGAAAGGGTCTGCACCGAATATAATTAGCTACAGCATCATGATCAATGGATACTGCAAAACTAAAAGGTTAGATGAAGCAATGAAGCTCTTTAATGAAATATGTCAGAAAGGACCAATCCCCAACACCGTCACATACACCACCCTTATACAAGGCCTGTTTCGATTGGGTAGATGTTGTGATGCAGAAGAACTTTTCTGGACAATGTATTCTGTTGGACAACTTCCAAATATCGTGACATATTCAGTTATGTTGGATGGCTTATGCAAACACGGGAAAATCGAAGAGGCATTGAAACTGTTTCAAGCAATGAAGAAGAGTGGGTTGGAACCTTATATCGTCCATAGTAATATCCTAATCAATGGGATGATTGAAGCAGGAAAATTTGAAGTTGCTCGGGAAATATTTTCTCACATCTTTCACAATAAGTTGAAGTCTAATGTTTGTACATATACTGTTATGATCAAAGGACTTTGCAGGGAAGGACTCCTTGATGAAGCATATGAGATGTTTATGAAGATGGGAGAGAATGGTTGTCCTCCAGATAGCATCTCTTATAATATAATGATTCGTGGGCTTTTGCAGAACGATGACATCTCAAGGGCAGTGAAACTTATTCATGAAATGGTTGATGAGAAAGGGTTTGCAGCAGATATATACACGGCAACAAGATTTGTAGATTTGATTTTACAAGATGGAAATGAGCACTTATGCTCTAAAATATTAGGAGGGAACCTCTGATGTTGTCAAATTGCAGAGTGTATTATTCCAACTTTCCTGTTATTGCAACAACTGGAAATGTAATCCTCCTATTGGTAGTTTACTAATTTTTATTTGAAATTACTGCTTGTACTTATATAATACCCACTTTAATTTCATCTCATTTTTTTTTAAAGTTATTATTGAGCATAAATAAAAGAATGAACCAATTTAAACCAACTTTCTTCAACTAAAATAGTAAAATGTGCTGGCTTAATATTTGCTTTTGGCTAGAATCATCAATGTAAACCATCAGGCTGACAAATCTGGAAGCAATAATTTAAAGAAATTAGACAAAGGAATTAAATGTTGTAAATCTATGTATTTTGACAAATCTGATTTCAGATTTTTTTAGCAAAAATAATGACTATTGAGTTTTTAGTGATTGCATTCAAAATCTACCATATTAAGTTGCTTTCTTTCATGAGGAAAAACGAAGCAATAACCAATTTTAGGTTGTTGTCCCTGTTTTTAACTATATGAGGTAAGGTAACAGATGAACAAAACATGATGAAGCTAAACAAAGATGATGTCCACTCATTTACATAAAGCAAACGATAATTTAACTTTAGTTGTAAGAATTTTAGACCCCACAAAAGACAGAAAATATTTTAAAGATTACAAAAGGAATTGGAATTCAATATTGGATTGGGCTGAAGAAAATATCTAAACTAAAATTGGAAGGACCAAAGAAACTTAGGCTGAGACAGAACATTAATCTTGACATTGGATTGGGCTGAAGAAAAAAAAATCCTCCTCGTCTTGTGCAACCGTTTCTTTGTTTCGTTTCAGCTCTAGATTCTGCTTCTGCTACTTCTGTTCGATCTCCATTTCTCAAATCAAAGATACAAGAATGGGTAAGCTCAAGTATTCTAATTCTCTTCCTTTCATTTCCCGTACCTTCTTAACTGTTTCCTGTTCATGCTCTTTTAATACCATTGCCACCCACTCCAAACCTTTGAGTAAGAAGCATGTTAGGGCAAGGGGAGCTGGAAAAAATTATGATTGCTTTGACCATGTTGATGATGCCATAGATTTGTTTAATCAGATGGTTCAGACTTACCCAAGGCCTCCCATTATGGAATTTACTAAATTACTAGCATCTATAGCCAGAATGAAACAACATGCTGGTGTTGTTTCTCTCTGTAACC
>AWWV01004928.1:0-17004 GCA_001974805.1 Corchorus capsularis | reverse complement strand
TCTGTCAGACCCTAATTTGAATAAATGTGAGAATTTGGGGATTGAATTGCATTACACACTGAGAACTACTATGCACAATAGCAAAATATAATTTAATCCATCTTATTTATATTATAACTTATAATCCATTTTATTTACCTCTTCGAACTTATATAACTTATAAATATATTATATTAATTGAAATATTCATTGGTATTGATTTTTTATATGAACTATATTATAAAAGTATAAATATTTAAATAATTAGAAAATATAAATAATTTCTATTATTTGTAATAATCAATATTAATGGTATAGTTTCAACTTTCAACTTTCAATTAATGGAATAATAATCATTATTTGTTCTGTAGCTTTTGCTTTCATCAATAATAAAAATTAGCAATAAATATCATGAGATTGAGATTACTAAAATTGGATTAAAACTATCAAATATATAATGTTTGCTAATTATTTTACAAGTTTTAGTTTTTACAATTTAAATATAATTAATTTTAATTCGGGTCATTTCGAGTTAAACTGTCGGGTTGATCGGGTTCGGGTCATTTCGGGTTCGGATCGTTTGGATTCGGGTAATTTTGGGTTCGAGTGTCATTTTTGGGTTGGGTTAGTTTCGGTTTCAGGTTGGGCGGGTTGGATTTGTTGACTTTTTTTGTCAAATCGGGTTGGATTAGGTTTGGTTTCGGGCGATCGGGTTTGGTACCCGCAGTCGGATCAGCTTTTGCCAGCTGTAGTGGAATTGAAAATACCAAACCTACAAGAATGCTGAAGGAAAAGCATAATAGAATTGAATTTGTGATTAATCTTGTCCCCATCTTCTCTTGTTCATCTGGTGAAGATTCAAGGGGACTCGGTGGGAGATTTTCTACAATTACAGATAAATTTAATTCTGATTTTTTTAAACTTTAAGGACAAAATAGATAAGATAAATTATATTCATTACACCAATAGGGAATTATGTTAAATAATATACTAAATAGTGACAAATGTTAACTCATTACACTTTTTGGGTAATTTTAAACCGTCATTACACTCTCCGATAATTCACCCTGATATATTTAAGTTACCGTGAAACAAACAGGTTTGTTTGATTGAAGAGGCGGCAGCTAACTTGAGACAAATCAAAAGAAACTAAAAGACTAATCAAATCAAAAGCGGTGAAGTATACAAGCTATATAAACTAGAAAACAAAGTAAAAAAGGCCAAGCAAAGGCCGTTAAACGAGAAAATCCAACAAATTAATATCGTCAACCCAAAGTTTGATTTCATCCATCTGCTTGTATATTTACTTTTGTGTGTAACAATGTTTGCTCAAACATAACTATCAAGCGATACATGCATAGCTGTCTGCTACATCAACTGCATTTTTGTAACCAATTGCCATTTTTTTTAACAAAGAGTCCTAAGTGAAATTTTTACTAGTATATTGCTCTGTCTTGTGTCTGTTAACTTCTAACAGATTATCAAAAGCCGGCATATATACGTGATGGGTGTCGTATTTCACCAAAAATAAAAATCATACAAACCTATAGATAGGGTAAGTACGAGTCGATCCCACAGAGAACTATTGTTTTAATTACATTTCTAAAGTTGTGAATTAAACTAAATTGGGGGGTTTTATGGAGAAATTAATTAAACTAAATAAAACACAAATTAAACTAGTAGAAATATTAGAGAAACAATTAAATAGACATTCCAATTTCAAGACAATCGCACTCTTCGATTAAAAGGATTTGATCCTTGGCATCAATTAATATCTAACTTGGTAAATAGATGGCGTAGATTAATGTCAAACGTCCATTAATCCCTATCTTTCCTTAGTCTTCATTAGTCATGACGCAAGTCCTAGACTAAATCCTAACAAGTTTACTAACCTAGTTCCAAGCGTCTACCAGATTCAAGTAACTCATTGCTTTAAGAACTAGAAAGACCTTAGCCAACAATAGACAATGCTCACTAATATAGGCAACATTCAATCTATATTCAAGATTCTCTTAGAGGGCTACTCTAAGTTGTTACTTGTGATTTGATTACCTACGATTGCATATAGGAATCTCATCTAACAATAGAAATCATACCTAATTAAATAGATGGCCATTCTAAATAATCAAACATAAAATCATTCAAATAATTCAGAGAAAATTGAAATACTTACAAGATAGATGAATAAGTGCAGAGCCTCACAAATCAAAACCCAAGAGATTGAAAGTCTCAAAATTAATTAACTAGAAAAGATAGATTACAAAATAATTAAGAATGAAGAAAATCTCCATTTTCCTCCAAAGTTGCGTTTCAAGCCTAAAAGCAAAATCTGAAATTTCCAATTGAAAGTCAAAAGGCCAAAGGCCAAATCTCGATTAAAAATTCCCCCAAGGCAAATTCGGCTGCCTTAAGAATATATACCTAATATTTAGGTTTTGACAATTTACAATTTTACCACCAAAATTCCTAAAAATAACTAATGTAATTAGTATGGGAAATAAAGATATCTCCAAAGCCCAACATGTCATGTGCCCAGCTGGAATAGAATTAAACCCAAAAAGGAGTTGAGCCCACGTGATTTGCAATTTCCAGCTTTAATTGATTTTGCAACCTGTTTCGACCCTGCGGAAGGTCAAAACAGGAGAATTCCTAACTTGATTTTGACCCGCTCCAGGTTGAAACAGAATTTTTCCAACTTGTTCTAAATAGCTCCAATTTAGCTCCTTTTGCCTTGAAACAATCCAATATGTACCTAAAACATAAATATGAATAAATTAAACATCAAGTACATAGAAATAGACACATAATCGAATAGAACTAACATATAAAATATAGGAAAATATGTGCCTAACGATACGTGTCTTCATATTCATTTGTCCACCAGAAGAATCTTTCCTCCTAGTACCATGTAAGAAGATTACTAGTATATGTTAAAATTTTGGAATTTAATTGGGTTTATGTTTTTCCACTTTAATCAACCCTTTTTGTTTACAGGTTAAGGAGAGCGGAGAAATGGATATGGTTACGAGGTTAGCAGTACCAGGCATACTAGCATGGTTTTTATTGGCAGCAACGATGGCAAAAGCTCTAGTGATAGCGAAACCTGGCTGCCCTTCTCGTTGTGGAAATGTAACCATTCCATACCCATTTGGCACAAGGGAAGGCTGTTATCTAAATGAAAACTTCTACATTAACTGCAGTGATCATGCTTCTGCCAACTCCTCCAAACCAACTTTAGGACATACCGGTTTTGTTGTTAACAATATCAGCATGGATGGTCAGTTGCAAATATTGGCTACGATTTCCCGAGATTGTTACAATGCTTTAGGGAGTCGTTCGGAATGGATATCATCCTGGTTTTCCCAGCCCATTTTCAACATCTCTAACACCCGAAACAAGTTTACTGCTATTGGCTGCGACACTTATGCGTATCTTGATGGTTTCGTAGATAATAAAAGGTACAGTGCTGGGTGTATGTCCCTATGTGATCGCATTGAGGATGTGGTCAATGGGTCTTGTTCAGGATTCGGATGTTGCCAGATTCAGATTCCTGGCGGCTTGAAAGATATTTATGTCGGGGCATTTAGCTTCAAGAACCATACAAATGTTTCGGATTTCAACCTTTGCAGCTATGCTTTTCTTGTTGAGGAAGACAAGTTTGTGTTCTCCTCGGATTATGTTCGATCCATACCAGAAGATTACATGTTTCCAATGTCACTTGATTGGGTAGTAGGAAATGAGACGTGCGAGGAAGCTAAGAAGAATACATTGAATTACTCGTGTCATAATCGAAGTGAGTGCTACGAGCCTGGAACAAGTTTGGGCTACCTCTGCAAGTGTTTAGATGGTTATGAAGGGAACCCATATCTGCCAGGAGGATGCCTAGGTATGTTTCAATATCTACCGCCACTTGCATGCACAATTTGGCTATTTTTGTATATAACATTTATATATTCTTGTTAATTGAAGAAAGGAGGTGGAGGTCTATGAAATATGTTGACAGATGGGTTGATGGTACTACCTGTTTTTGCAGATATCAATGAGTGCAAGAACATATCGAGTCACTGCAATAAAAATGCAGATTGCAACAATTTACCAGGAAGTTTCGAATGTATTTGTAGAAGTGGATATGAAGGCGATGGCAGATTAAATGGAACTGGCTGTAGTTCCATACGCAAACTGCAAGGGCTTCCCTTTGTTAACATTGCTCTAGGTAAGGTCATTAGTCCATTTCAAAACTGTGTCTTCAGTTTATTTAGGCAATGATAGTTAGCCAGAGTACCTCTACCATAACCATACTCGAGGCAGAGAAAGTTGAAACTTACCTGTGTAGTTTCAAGATTTCAGTATGGTAAATTGCAAGCACAATAAATCAGAAAGATGAAATTTGTGTTTATATTATTATCTCTTTTAATTTAACAGTAGAAATAATTTCAATTTCTGTTTTCTACTTTCATTGTGAGCAGGTTCGAGTATAAGCATCTTAGTGCTAGTCTTGAGCCTTTCCTGGATATATTGGGGCCTTTGGCAAAGAAATCTCGTCAAACAGAGGGAAAAATTCTTCCGAATGAACGGTGGCATTCTCTTGCAACAAGAACTTTCAAAGCATAAAAGGCCTACAGCAGCCAAAATATTTACAGCAGAAGAGCTGAAGAAGGCAACAAACAACTTCCATGAAAGTAGAATTCTAGGCCAAGGAGGTTATGGAGCAGTCTATAAAGGAATCTTGCAAGACAACAGAGTTGTTGCCATCAAAAAGTCCATGATAGCAGATCACAGTCAAGTTGAGCAATTCATCAATGAAGTGATTGTGCTTTCTCAGGTCAACCATAGAAATGTTGTAAAGCTTTTGGGATGCTGTTTAGAGACTGAAGTTCCCCTGTTAGTTTACGAATTCATTTCCAATGGTACCCTCTATTATCACTTGCACAATTCATCTAATGCATCATTTATTCCCTGGGCGACTCGGCTACGAATAGCAGCAGAAACAGCAGGAGCACTCTCACATCTACACTCTGCTGCTTATCCTCCCATTATTCACAGAGATGTCAAGTCAACTAACATTCTTTTAGATGAGCATTACACTGCAAAAGTATCGGATTTTGGAGCTTCCAGATTGGTTCCCTTGGATCAAACCCAATTAACCACATTGGTTCAAGGAACACTTGGATACTTGGACCCTGAATACTTTCAATCAAGCCAATTGACTGAAAAGAGTGATGTGTACAGCTTTGGGGTTGTCCTCGTGGAGTTACAGACGGGAAGAAAGGCGCTTTGTTTTCAAATGCCTGAAGAAGAGAGAAATCTAGCTATGCATTTCGTTTCTGCACTGAAAATGGACAGATTGTTCAAAATTATTGATCCTCATGTGCTTCTTGAGGAAAACACTGAACAACTAATGGAAGTCGCATGTTTGCGAAGAGGTGCTTGAGGGTAAGGGGAGAAGAGAGACCTACAACGAAGGAAGTTGCAATGGAATTGGAGGGTCTAAGGGCAACTCCAAAACACCCATGGGTGAAAGATGAGGCAAGTTCAAAGGAGACAGAGTGTTTGCTTGGTGAACTCTCAGATGCTAAGGCTGAAGGTAATGGTAGCAATCCATCAGGCTGTGAGAGCGTTAGTAGGCAGAAAATTATATTACATGGTCGTTAACAATGTGGCATAGATTATTCCTAATACCACTAACATGTCATAAACTTGTATAACTTTGTTAAATTTTAGACTGTAAAGTGCATCTCAAGTTCTGAGCTTGGAAGAAGTCAATGTCACTCAGGATCAAGGCCTGTTCATCAAGTTCGAACTCCAATCTCTTTTTAATTCATTTTCAAAGAAAGGTAGGACTGCTCCCCTGAGACAAGCGTTCCGCCGAACTTTAGAGTGGGTCAAAACTTATCCTGTCATCTAATCATCCCCTGAGAGAAGTCCAGCAATGTATTTTCATTCTTCATTGAGAAAGAATTGCCTCTTTGATATCCCAGATGGTCGTTTAGTAGATGAAGAAAACAGGGGAAGTGGCCAAACTAGCAATGAGGTTTTAAGGAGAGGGGAGACATTATTTGCTTAATGAAAAAGCTAAAGTATTTAATCTCTATCCTAAGAAACATGAAACCTGCTATAACTTTTTACAGTTATTATGCTATGAGCAGACTCAATGGAGTAAATTTACTAGAACAATGTCAACATCAGCCTTTCTTTTCTCTCTTTCCCTTTTGCAGACTCCCACGTTTGTAAATTGTAATAGAAAAGTCTTATATTGTCTACTTTGGAGAGCATTCACATGGTCAAGACCTTACATCGGTTGACCTTGATTCAGTGACTAATTCTCATTATGAATTGCTGGGTTCATTCGTCGGAAGCTCTGACATAGCAAAGGAGAAAATATTTTACTCGTATACTCAGAACATCAACAAGGTCATGGGACTTCCTCAGATTAGAGAATGCTGGAGTTATCTCTTCTGCCTCTCTATGGATAAAGGCAAGGTTCGGTGAAGACACAATTATTGGAAACCTGGATACTTCCATCACCAGATTTATCCTACTGTACGTGCTACATGCTAGAGCATTACCTTCTCAAATTATTATTTGATTTGAAAGTTGAAACTGGTGTAATTTTTGCAACTGCTTGCAAAAGGAATTAGTATCCGAGCGATTCAAAAAAAATACTAGAACAATGAATTAACAAAGGATGTGCCAAGTAGAGCGGAAATCAATTTGTTACTTTTCAAACTTATATTTAATTATTTATCATTATCATTTAATTAATCTCCAAACATTAGAATTAGTCATTAATTATATACTACTACTTGAGAGTAGTAATCACAATTTGCCTACCAAGACAACTTGCTATACAGCTATGTATATACTCGGCTACCAAAGCTTCTTTTTCTTTATTTGCTTAATAATTTTCATCAATTTATTCTAGAAAAAAAGACTTCTCTGCATGTTTTTTAAAAATAGAGAGTTAACTTGAGACCAAAAAAAAAAAACACAGATATTTTGCTTTGTCTTTTTCTGTACATTAAGTATTAGAAAAAGCATAAATTTCATGCCTTATACACAACGTGTGTTGTCCATATATTATAGAGTACCTAAAGACTTGACTTGGTGCATGATTGGACTGCTTCTATGCAGACTTATAGGACAATGTTGCTAAAAGGAAAAAACGCAAGTTTCAGCTTAAATTTATTTTCACAATTATGACTTAGGAGTTTATAAGGGCCACCAAGTAAGGATATTTCGTCACATGTACAAAAACCATCTTGTATTCAAATTGAAGCAGTTGGCATGGCCTTATATGAAACTTTCTTGCAGTACTTGATGGTTGCAGGGGTGCTATTGGCATCAACTGCAGCACGGTGGCGGTTAGACATTAGATCAATTCACAATTTCTGACACTCAAAACAAATTTATGGCCATTGGGTACGTGTGACACTTATGCTATCATTCAGGGTAACCAAGACAATGATACGTATACAACCGGTTGCATGTCCGTATGTGATAAGCCGGAAGTTGTTTCTGATACTTGCTCGGGTGTGGGATGTTGCCAAGTCCCCATTCCCAAAGGCCTAGAAAACGTTAGATTGACGTTGAGTAGTTTCTTTAAGCATGAGAATATAACCAGTTTCAGTAACTGCAGCTATGGCTTTGTTGTTGAAAATGACTTCACTTTCTCCCCCAAATATCTTCAAGGTTTCCAAGGTGAGACAAAGCTCCCTATGGTGGTTGATTGGGCAGTTGGAGATGAAAGCTGTGAATCAGCTGCCCAAAACCAGAGCTCCTTTCTATGCAAAGGAAAATATAGCACATGTTACACAGACTATATTGGGCGTGGTTATCGTTGCAATTGCTCAGATGGCTACCAAGGGAATCCATACCTGCTTGATGCTTGTTATGGTATAATATATAGCTCAAATATTTATGTGTTTATTTATTTTGTGTTAAAGCTAAAACTGTTTGTTTATCTCTCTGTTACCTGGACTTAATAAGTTTCCTTGTTTGTCAATGTCATCTCTCAGATATTGATGAGTGTAACGATACGAACCTGAATAACTGCGAAAAACCTGAGTATTGCGTCAATGAGGTGGGAACTTAACTTATACTTGCAAGTGTCCCAAGGGTTATCATGGCGATGGCAGAAAGGATGGATTTGGAGAGGGCTGCATTCGCAATCAAATACAAATTGTTGAAATTGCCCTTGGTAAGTTTACTACATTGATTGCGTTCATTTATTAGAGTAGAAATGATTAATTGATACGTATCATTGGTTTTTAAGTTGCCTTTACTGATTAATAAGGTAATTGATTTGCATACAAAATCAGAATTGCCCTAATAAAACATTCAATTCAGATTAATATATTGCTAGAGACTAGCCAAAAAGGACTCCAACTTCTTTACCATTGGTTTTTGATTAAGCTTTTGGAATTGACGAATTAGTTTAGCCTCTAAATTCAATTACTTTTACCAAAAAAAACCTACTTGAAAAAAAAAACAAAAGTGGCACACAATATTATTCATAATCTACTAAGAAATTTCAAGTTAGTTTAAAGCATGATGTGAACATTATATAAATTAAAAAACGTTTCAGATCACTAATCATAACAGAAAAAAAAAAGTACTTTTGTAATTTTCTTTTTGTTTGTGCAAAAACACAATAGACTTTTGCACGTTAGTATTTCTTGGATGCTTCCTAGGACTTGTAGTCTTGACTTGACAATTAAACAGAAAGCAATTCCAACTTTGCATCTACCTAGTATTTTTCGGATGCTTCTAAAGACTTTTAGCCTTGACTTATCTAGTAGGACTCAGCAAAGTCTAAGTCTTATCTTTTGGCTAAAAAACGAAGCAAAGTTCAGATTAGCTTTAAAATCTGGACCCTTGATTTTGATTGTTAATTGCAACTTGGAGGCATCTAACTCTACTTGTAAAATAGCTGATATAATGACAAACGATTTGGTGACTCTAGACTGGATCAAATTAGTATTAAAAATGATCAGTTTCGTTATGACTTTATCGCCTTGTTCTTAGCAAAGATAGTATAATAAAGAATCCTATTGATTACAAGTTAATCCTGATTATTTCAAATCTAGGTATAAGCATAAGCTCTGTAGCTGTAATTGTTGGGACTAGGGGTGTAACAGATACAGCACTACTCGCAAGCTACTCGAACTCGATTCGAAGAAAACTCGAATTCGATTCGGGTATTGTCGAGCCGAGCTCGAGCTCGAGTAACTAATCGAGCCGAGATCGAGCTTTGCATAACTTAACTCGAAGCTCGACGAGTAGCTCGAGTATTTATATTATATATATGTTTTTATATTTAATTAGGATATTACTAATCTATCCCTCTTTAAAAATAAAACCAAAGCCTGAAACCTAATTCCTAAATCACAAATCGCGGCCTCCTCTGTCAAGCTCACCCCTTTCTCAAGCTCAACTTCTGAAACCCTCATCTTAGCCGCATGCCTGCCTCGGCGCCTCTGGCCTCCCTCTTTCATTCCGATTTCCAATAGTAAGCCGACACCTTGCAGGTCGAGGAATCCTATCGTCAGAACTCGGAATAGACGAGTTTATAAAGGCCTTGTAAGACTAAATCCCTAATTTTCCCCCTTTATTTTTGAAGCTCGACTCCTCTTAATATTGTTTTTTTTTTCTTCATTATTGTTTATAATTGTTTTGAAGGTTGTTGCAACTTGCAAAGCAATAAACTATCTTGTCTAATTCCATCCGAGCTAGGGAGTTGGGACTTGGGTTGGGACTCATCCAAAACTGCAGAGATTGCAATTCTTCTAACTTGGAAGTGTTTCTTTTCTTCCAAAGATTTATTCATATAAGCACTAAATGACCGTGTGACTGACTGGATCTAGGACTGTAATCTAGAAGAGCTGAATGTTGACCAAATTATTAATATATTGAAGAGTGGGATTAAAGTGGCTGAGCTGATCATTGGTCCCAGAATCTGTTTAGTGTATCTTTTGCCAATGTTCATATACAAGGCATATTCACTTAACTCAGTCTTGTAGACACCCATTTTTAACTCGTATCCTTTCAAACAGTAAATTGCTTCTTAATCCACGACTAGGGGGGGGGGGGGCATTAAGGTCAATTCTTAAATTTCTAGGATATTTCGGTAGATATTTCATAGTTTGCATTTTTGCATATTGCATTACTTCATTTTCAGTGTTGCATTGGCATATCATAGTTTGCATTTAGTATTTTGGCAAAATAGTTGATATTAGTAACAGTTGTCTTTATGTAATTGCATTCAAAAAATGATTTCTCTTCCCTTGGTCAGTTGATTCCTATTTCATAAATGAGTCTCTTCTAAATCAAAATCAACTTCCTTTTTCTTTACCTTCCCTTTTCGTTTTCAAGCCTACGGTTCAATCATTCTTTTAGGACTTTTCTCCCATTTAGTTCGAGTCGAAATTAGATTCAAGTTGGACCTCCTTTGATCCAAATTCTTTTCATTAGGTTTTAACCTTTTGGGCTTAGTCCTTACTCCTTGCTTAGTATACTGGGCTAAATTTTGATTCCCTATTACTTCATTTGAACCAACTTTAGTAAATCATTTTCTTTACCTAGGTTCCCTTTACTTATTCCCTTTTGGGCCTGTTCCTCCTTATTGGGCCACGGCTTTTGCATTGGTTTATATCTCAATTAATTTAGATCATGTCTGTTGTCTCTCTTATTACAATGAGAAGAGAACGTCATCGAGCTTCAGTTTCTTTTCTCCTGATCAAATTTACAATTTTTGAAAAAAAGATGCAGTTTGTTTTATTTACACTACAACAGAAAACTACAAGAAATGCTACAAGTTTCTTTTCCCTTGGGGCTTTCCTCTCAATTCCACTCCTTACTTCACTCTCGGCACGCACGGTTACAAGACAATTTGAAGCATTTTTGGGTCAACTGTGAGCCTGCGAAGCACACAATTCAGAGCACCATTACATCTCCAGTTCAATTTCAAGTTGCATTTAGCACTTTCCAGCAAGCATATCGAGAGCATTATCAATTTCAGAAAAATCTTAAGCATAATAAGCCACTTGCAGCATTGGCATTCAGCATTTACATTTTACAATTAAATTGCATGGCATTTTCGAAGCATTTCACACAGAACAGTCAACACACAAGCACACAAGCACACGTAGCAACACAGGACATCATGCATGCACAATAGTACATTTACTTGCATCGCATTTCTGAAAACAGAAAACATCAAAGGGAACAATGCACAAAGCAGACTTTGGCAATGCAAGACAGAATCATAGGCAAATTAAGGCAGAGCGTTTTTCACAAGAGCAAGCATTCAACATTGATCTCAAGGCCACAAACAGTTCTCAAAGCATTTCAATTCAGCAAACATTTCCATTCGTACATAAGCATTTATCATTTAAATCTTTTACAATCCAGAAATGAGAAAAAGAGGCCTTACCATGACATGGCAGCCCATGAGTGGCTTTAAAAGGATCCTGAATTCATCTGTACATGCCATGTCACCAGGGCTCTCCTGCCATGTCACCAAGGCTTTCCTGCCATGTCACCAAAGCTTTCCTGCAAGAGGTCAAAAAATACACGTGAGTTAACAAGAGGACAACTGGCAAGATAGACAAAATAAGCAGGCACCATCTCACTGCCTGAATACCCTCTGCTGTACACTGCAACACCAACCACCCACTACCAAGCTCAAACAAAACTAGATTGGAGACAAACCAAGGGCAAGAATTACTACAAAATGGGAATAAAGGGAAAGACAAAGGGGATTCTGGGAGAGCCTTGCAAGGAGAGTTCAGGAAAAAGAAAAAAAACAGAAGGGCGTGTGATGGAAAAAAGTGGAGGGTTCATATGAGGAGGAATGGGTTTTAAGGGAAAGGAGAGAAAAAACACTCTCTTCACTCACTGAAAAGTCTCTCTTTCTCCTACAGAAAATAAAAAAAAAAAACGAAAAACAAAAACAAAAAAAGAAAAGAAAAGAAAAGCTTTAGATTAAGTTTCGGTAAGAAAGCCTACCTTTCTTGAACCTTGAAGGTTTGCGTCCTTTGTCTGAGTCAGGGTAGCCGCCGGGATTTTGGGTTTTAAAGATCGGGTTAGGCTAGGTTTCGAAATATTTCGGTGTCAGGAGGCTTAGATCTCCAAATTGGTTCGGTGAAATCGTCGGGTAGGTTAGGGAATACAATACACTCGGGTTTGGGATCTGTTTGGTTGTCAGATTTGTCGGATTGGAGGAGGTTTAGGATTCGGTTAGGGCTAGATTCGGGGCTTTGGAGGCCTGACTTTGGAAAACCACCACCGGAACCGGGTTCAGTGCGTCGAGGCGAGACGATCTGCACTTCTACGGCTTCATCCGACGACAGTAAACCCTCCGACGCGGCGGCGCGATTTCCGGACGGTGGAGGCGGCGGCGGCGCTGTATAACTAGGGTTTTCAGAGGGAAAAGAGTTTGAAGAAGAAGGTTGAAGGGAAAAGGAGAAGGAGAGAGGCTTTATAGCCCGTACGATCCACCTTAAAACGCAATGTTTAAGGAAGTTCTAGGAGGAATCCTCGGTCTCAGGTATAGTTTTTGAACATCTTTTAATTTACTACCTCTATTTCATTTAATTGAGACCTGTTGTTTGTCATTTGGTTCACATAAAGACTGAAAATTGATGGAGTGTTCAAATAGGTCACTATTAGTCCGAATTTAATGCAATTTAGGGTCCAATTGTTTTTCTTATAATTATTTTAGGTGTTAGTTTAATTATCTAATTAAATTTAAGCAGTTTAGAGGGTCAATTAGAGTTTGGCTCGTCAATAATTGAGAATTCTGATTTACTCTGTTAAGATGAAGGAAAACTAAACATTAACTAATTTAGTTTCAAATAAGTTAATACAGAAAAGAGAAAAAATGCTAGATTCAGATTAATTTAATTAATTCATTTGCTCACATTAATATTTGTCATTTACGCCACCTCAGGCGTTTAAATGTATTAATCATAGCTTCTTGCCATAATAAGGGACTCTCGGGTAACAATGCTCGGGCATGATCTCTTGAAGCTCCCTTTAGACCGGTCTTCTTTGCGAATACCCCCATAATGCGTGGAAAGAGTTCGCGGAGTCGAATCCGGGTAGACTTCGATTAGTGCATAAAATAAAACCAATCTTATCATGCATTTATACGGTCATTCATGCGACGAAATAAATAAGGTTGGTAAAAGCCGTTTTTAACTATGACGGGTGTACCTTGGGCAATTGGGCTCGAGCACGACCTCCCATGGCCCACTTTGAGATCAAATACTTTTGCGGATACCCCCATAATGCATGGGAAGGGTCCTCGGGAGTTATTCGAGTAAACGATCCCTTTACCAATCAGTTAAAAAAGACTAGATCATGCATCATTTGCATTACACGCATTTTTGTCAGTTAATTAAATTTTAAGTAATAGGTTAAGCATAAAATCATAAAAAGTAAAAAATTAAAATTCAAAAAAAATAGAAGAGTTCTCCCTAAATAAATGAGGATTAAAAAAACCAAAAACAAAAGGTTGATTCTCTTAATTTTCAATCTTTATCTACTTTTTCCCAAAACGCCCTTCCCAGACGGAAGCCATTCATCTTTACTTGCCATTTCCCAAAACGCCCTTCCCAGACGGAAGCCATTCATCTTTACTTGCTATTTCCCAAAGCGCCCTTCCCAGACGGAAGCCATTCATCTTTACTTGCTATTTCCCAAAATGCCTTTTCCAGACGAAAGGCAAGTTCATTTTTGTCTCCTTCAATTGTACAAGTCCAAAATTCATTCTTTTATTATTGGTTTTAAAAGAGTAATAAAAGGTTCAATTACCCTTAAACACAAGAAAAGGCAAAAAAAATATGAGATTAAAGTCAAAAGCAATATTTTATTTTAGACCCATATTAGATCTTGATTAGATTAGAGGTACCGTCACTTGACGGGCGTTTGGGGGTGCTAACCCTTCCCCAAACGTAATAGACTTCCGGACTTAGATTCAGGTAACAAGACCAGACCTATAGGTTTAGTGGGCCCCTCGCCAGGCTTTGGACCACATTAAGCTAACTAGGTCAATAAGATGACTAATCACACCTAGAACCTTGATTAGTGGCGACTCCCTCTTCTCAAGTCGTTAACAGCAGGGTTCGGACCCCGGGCCCGGACGTTGCGACAAGTCTAAGAAAATTTTGATGTCAAACTTTTTGTTTTTTTTTTAATTATTTTGGAAACGTGTACTTGCTGCTCTGTTATGTATAACTTTGCCAAAAGCATTATGAAGTTATTTGTCATTTCCCCCCTTTTTTTATTGATTCAAATTATGTCCTTTTTCTTAGTGAAGATATGATACTGCTCTAAATTTGTCTTATATATCATCGTCATTATCAGATTTGCTATTAACCTGTAAGTTTTAGTTATACTTTGCTGAAATGATACAAAATTGGATAAGTTACTCTGGTCATGTTTTAGTTGTTGCTTTGAAATTATGATTTTTTAATTCTATTCATTGTGCTTATAGACTTATAGTGATTCCATGATGAAAGTTACTTGTCTTTATTGATCTTTAAACTACGTGGAAATTTTGCTGAAGCTTGTTGAAATTGATGATGTGATATATATTGGCTATAGCTAGCTATCTTTAACATGTTCCTGAAGATTTTCACTTAATTTGGATATTCTAGCTCCTTATTAATTCTGTTTTAAATTTCATCTTTTAGTCTTAAATTTTGTTTCGGCTCAATTCTCAAACTCTTGCTCTTGTAGGAAATAATATATCATCAAGTGCTCCGGATGTTTCCTCAGCTCCACATCAACCGGGAATAGGTTCATCTACCAACCAAGAATAAGCCACGGAGGAAACAAATCCTGCTAATACAGCAACCGAGGGACTTGATGAGGAAGGATTTTATTGTTGTACTGTTTGTAATGTTATAATTGAATATTTTCTATTATTTTTTAGTTTTAATTTTACAAAATTTGAACAGAATTTCGAGCTCCATTCGAGCTTATCGATCGAGTTTTGAGCCGAGTTTTGTAAAACTCAAAAATTTTAGTCCATTATCGAGCTTACCGATCGAGCTCGAGTAGCTCGATACGAGTATCGAGTCGAGCTCGATCCCCATAATCGATACTCGATCGAGTTCGAGCCGAATATCGAGCTTCGAATTTTCTGTCGAGCTCGAGCTCGAGTAGTCAGATACTCGACTCGGCTCGGCTCGTTTACACCCCTAGTTGGGACTGCTTGGTTATACTTGCTACACAAGAAAAGGAAGCTCATCAAGCTCAAAGAAAAGTTCTTCAAGCAAAATGGTGGTTTGATGCTTCAACAACTCACTCAAAGAGAAACATCACCTGAAACTGCCAAAATCTTTAACGCAGAAGAACTTAGAAAGGCTACCAACAACTACGATGAGTCCATGATTGTTGGTCGCGGAGGCTATGGCATAGTATACAAGGGTCTCTTGGAAGGTAATAATACGGTTGCTATAAAGAAATCAAAGATAATAGATCAGGGCCAAATTGAGCAGTTTATAAACGAGGTTGTTGTGCTGTCAAAAATCAATCACAGGAATGTTGTCAAGCTATTGGGATGTTGTTTAGATGAAGACGTCCCATTACTCGTTTATGAATTTGTTGGTAATGGAACCCTTTTCGATCACATTCATGACAAAGGAAGGGCAGCCACCATACCTTGGAACACATGGTTAAGAATTGCAGCAGAAACTGCTGGTGTGCTGTCATATTTGCATTCTGCTGCATCTATGCCAATTATCCATAGAGATGTCAAAACTACTAACATACTCTTGGATGATACTTACACTGCAAAAGTGTCTGATTTTGGAGCATCAAGATTGGTTCCCATAGATCAAACTCAATTATCAACAATGGTCCAAGGAACTCTTGGCTACTTAGACCCTGAATACTTGCATACAAGTCAACTAACCGAGAAGAGTGATGTCTATAGCTTCGGAGTTGTGCTTGTTGAACTTCTTACCGGCAGGAAGGCCCTTGCTTTCGATGGGCCTCAGGAAGAAAGGAGTCTAGCAATGTATTTTATTTCTTCATTGAGAAAGAACTGCTTGTTTGATATCCTAGAGAGTCATTTAGTGGACGAAGAAAATCGGGATCAAATCATGGAAGTGGCTAAGCTAGCAAAGAAGTGCTTAGAAGTTAAAGGGGAGGAGAGGCCTTCAATGAAAGAAGCAGCAATGGAGTTAGAAGGATTAAGGTTGATGGAGAAACATCCTTGGGTTAATGTGGAATTGATGAATTCAGAAGAAACTGAGTATCTACTTAATGGAAAACCTTCTGATAGTTACAGTTATGGTGGCACTAGTAACAATAGTTCAAGCGTGTATCACAGCTTAAGAAGCCATGTGATAACCTTGCCCCTAGATAATGGAAGATGATAATGTTGCTGCAAAGGCTGAAGGTGCAAGCTTTGCAATGTGGCGTAGCCACCTTATTGATTGTGGGTTCAATTGAACCCACTAAAATTTGAGATCTCATTGTTTTACATATGAAAAAATTGCAAAATAACCCTACTTAGAATGAATATATGAATATTGAACCCACTTAAAAATAAAACTAAGCATATTGACCCCAATAATTTTTTTTCTTTTAGAATATTGACCAATTGGAAATTATATATTTTACATGGACTCCATTAAAAAGAATAATATTTGATGTTTATATACAATATAATAAAAGATTTAAGGTTAATATATAAGAGACAATGTTTGATAAGGTCTGCCTATAAAACCATATTTTTACACCCTCCAATAGTAGAATGCCACCTCATTAAATTTGAGATTATGATGGTTTTTTCAATAGGTTGTATCACATGGGATTATTCAACAAAAATAGGTTTTTAACTTCCCACCACCTACTAACTCAGTCACTATATTATAATCCCAAATTTGTCTAAACCCTAATCCCTCTTCTCATCTTTCGTAATTTTAAAAGTTATTTGTTCCTCTATCTAATCAAATTGCATTCTTGTTTCAATTGAATTTCTTTAGTCAATTATTTAATCAATTGGATTTG
>AWWV01004927.1:0-14342 GCA_001974805.1 Corchorus capsularis | reverse complement strand
CCTCGATAAGATCTTCCTCTTCCAAACTTAATAATATGACATTGTTGATACAAAAAATCTCCATATTGAACCCACCGGATTTCATAACCGAGCTAAACTCAACAATATTAGCCTCCGATTTCAAAGTCACCGCCACACTTCTCTCAAGCCAGCTTCTATGGTCATCCGGAATCAAAACCTCCAAATCAAGGTCCTCAAAAGAGCCGCTATCATCCACATAAGAATCATTAGGAATAAAATCCCTATATGCATCAATAAAATCATCTTCATCTGCGTTCTCCAAGTGGGGCTCTGCAACTTTCATGGTGTTATTATTAACAACAGAATAAATGGCCTGTGAAGCTATCTTCCCACCTCCGGCAACCTGAGCAGGCTTAGGGATCAATGAAGAAGGTTGCATCGGAGTCTTGTCTCGAAACTTCCCAGAAGCCCGAGGGTTAACAACAGGCCTGGTCTCGAAACCTTTAGAAAAAAAAAAGGAATTTCTGACAGAACGATCCCTATAAGAATTAAAACCCCGAAAATTCCTGAAACGACTGTCGCCCTTAGAAACAGATCTGCCCCTTTTAGAAAAAGGCTGAAAGGATTTCTTAAACAATGGCACTCTGTCTGCATGTCTGACTGAAGCTCTTCTAACCACCAGAACTTTCCCATCAAATCTCTTGCCGTTTCCCCTCACAATAGCTTTTCTCATCTCATCCTCATATCTATACCTGATAAAAGCAAATCTTCCATGATCATGACTCTTCCTCACTGGTAAAAACACATCAACTACCACACCGTAATCATTAAAGCTTTCCCATAAGTCCTTTCTAGACACACCATCACTCAAATTGCTGACAAAAATCGACTTTAAGCTTAATCGCCATCTAAAGGATTCCGCTTCAAACCTCCCAGAAAACCGTTTCACACTAGCGGTGCTAAACCCTTTGAAACCTCTATTATCTCAGTTTCCTGCTGTTTTATATATATTATGGACATGAATTAATCGACTTCCCCTTAACGTGCCTCATATTGACTTGCTGAAAGTAAACAAACAGAATTAATTAGAAGACAATTGCAGAACAGAGGCAAGTATGCAGTATTTGATACTATTAACTCTGTGTTAGGCTTTTAGCATCAATCATGAATTTAAAATTTTCAGAAAAAAGAAATTAGTTAGAAATTATTTTAAAATATAAAATACATAAAAGATTAGTATTCGAGGTTCTGATTATTCTGATAAAAAAAGTTCTAAATATTAAATTCTGATCTTATTTCAGTATTCTAAATAATGTATTTTTCTTTTCTTTAGATTTACCTTATGGTAAAAATAGACTATATATATATATATATATATATATATATTTGATTGTGGAGACTTTGGAGTATAAGTTTTTTGGTGTTAGTGTTGCGGATGTTTGGCGATTTTCCGGTTTTGATAAGTGCTACAGTTGGGGGATTGTTATTGTGTATGCTTGAGTTCTTTTGTGTTCAAGAGTTCTGTTTGTCGGGTTTATCTATTTGTTTTGCTAATCGTTTGGTGTATTTGCTTTTATGTTGTTCTCATCGTTAATAAAAACATTTGCTTTTCAAAAAATATATATAGACTTGATATATAGAATTATTACGGGTTCTCCTAGTGGTTAGGTGGATGCATTTGGACTTAAAAGGTAAGGGTTCAAGTCCCGAAATCGCACAATCATCAGAAAAAATATATAGAATTATTATTCCTCGGAGAAAAAATCGTGTGCATGGTTAAATAGGAGGTGATAGTTTTAATTACATTTTTTATTTTTTGGTAGAAATAGTGTTAATTACATTCAGCCATCGGGCATTTGGCCTTGTGGTAGAGTGCTGGACTCTTAGTTCCAGTATACCTGGAGCATGAGGTCTTGGGTTCTACTCTCACGGAATGTGAGTTTTCTTTGTAATTTATTTATTTGTGTATTTAGTATGTTGGTAGTTATAGATAGTGAAATTAGAGATAATTTGTAAATATGGAAGCCAATGTATTAACACGATAATCGCGCGATGCGGGACTATTTCTCCCGACGTTTGTAATATTTGATTATTAATTAATGAAAGTGATTATTCTAAAAAAGTGTTAATTACATTCAATATTGATTATTATCACTTAATTTAATAATTTAAGATTCTTTTTGGAGGTATTAGGGTAAGAATATTATTAATTCTTACTTGAATATATGTTAAAATAATGCACCGGGGCAAGGAAATAATTAGTAAACAAGTTTTTATTGCAGCAAGGAGAAGATTTACTTGTACATGTACACAGCCGAGAGGCAATTTTCATACAGATACAGGGACATATATGGGATTATATGATCCTCCTCACATTTTATTCCTAGCTATATATGTAACTCAGTACTTGTACAACTTTTGGACGTACAATTATGGATTGGCTTCACCACCATCATATCCGCCACCGCCACCACCACGTCCTCCTCCACCACCATATCCACCTCTGCCGCCACCGCCACGTCCCCCTCCACCACCATATCCACCTCTTCCGCCACCATGTCCACCTCCACCACCATAACCTCCTCCATGCCCGCCACCACCATAACCACCCTTTCCTCCTCCGTGACCACCACCACCATAGCCACCACCGCCATGTCCTCCACCACCATAACCACCACGTCCACGTCCTCCACCATATCCGCCACCACCATAATGGTCCATTGCATAGTTTTGCTGATTTAACTCTTCTTCCATGACCTCTGCAAGCATAAAATACGTTTAAATTGTTAGCTGTTCCATGAAATGAGTTCTAATAATATTCATTAAAACATGGATATATATATAATAAGTCAATAAGTTCATCATATACATGTATACCATATTCCTAAACTAATATTACTCCTTGGAGAGGATTGCTGTTTAATTTGTCTAACATATATTTTTTTGGCAGTAGAAAAAAGGGTCTCTTGGTGGGCGTATCGATCCTAGGGGCTCTAAAAGGGTCTCTTGGTGGGCGTATCGATCCTAGGGGCTCTAAGTCCCCCGCTCCCTCTTAAACCCCGGTGACTCCATATGGCGAGGGACACACCTGTGGGCAGTAGTGGGGCGTGCCAAGAGTGGATCATAACACAAATACAAAGTGGAAACAAGTAAGAGTATATGTGAGAAAAACCTTGCGTTTACTCAGACTCGAACCATAACCACACTTGCAGCTAACCTTACACTCGGCTTCCTGCCACTAAACCACCCTACAGGGCTAATTTGTCTAACATAGTAGTAGAATTTTTTTTATTTTGGCCAAATAGTAGTAGAATATTACATACTATATATATTTGAGCAGGAACTTACCCGTAAAGGTGCAACACCTGCAACCATAGCGGCCACAACAACGATATCTGCAGAAAAGCTTGGTATCGTCAAACTGATCCGCTCCCTCATCAGCTACTTCCACTGCTGCTTTTCACACATACGATCGACGTTAACTTCATTACCATTTATCATTATAAAAATGTAATAATCACATTCATAGGTCAATTTTGTACATGCAACAAGGTTTATGTTTTTAAATATTATAATATATACGATCGATCGAAGTTGCTAATATATGAGTAAACTATAAGTACTAACGTTTCTGATCGTTGGGTTGAGCTGCCGCCATGAGCTGTGCCTCGGCGAAGCTGCAACACCTGCATCCATAGCGGCCGCAACAGCGATATTTGCAACCATAGTACTTGGCATCTTCAACTTCATTATTATCAGTCTTTTCCTCTTTTGCATCCACTACACAAATTATCATGATTAACGACTTCCATATGAATATAATTACGATGAACAATATATATACACTATATATAGCAAGATACTTACATTTTTTGGTTTCTTCAGCAGAAGAGAGAAAGAAAACTGCAAACAAAAGAGCAAGGAAAATAAACAGCTTGAACTTCATGATTTTTTTTTTTCTCACTAATTAACTTTCCCAAGTACTATGCAAGTATATGATATAATTGGGAAGCTTAATGAGGCTATTTATAGTGCTCAGGCGAAGGGGCGAGGCAAGCACCAACAAACAAAAGATGACTGAGGGAGTGATACGGTCCGCAAAGTATGACTTGTTGAATGAAGTGATTGTTGACTTTCATCAAATTATTTTTGGCTCTATCTATTGGTTTCAAAATCTTATCAAGTGACACAAATATGAATTCTAGGAAGCCATCTGGACAGCCTGAGCTCACTCACCCATTGCATGGCAACTTTAAGAACTTCATATCGAAAATGAAAACTAGAAAGATGTAGTATATACTTATATAGCGCATACGTATAATAATTCAAAGAAAATTAGAGCATTTGGCATGGTGATAAAGCGGTGAGTTCTTAATTTTGGTGATTAGGGTTCATCCTGACAACCTCAAATGCCAAAAACAAAAAATTAGATGGAAAAATGGAGATAACCGTATGAGCATATATGGATAAGGCTATGTGTATTACCCCCAAGCACACTACTTTTGTACACTACCATTTATAACCGTTGGATGTGGGTTTGATTTGAATAACAACCATTAGATATAGGTAATATAGTAAAATAGTGTGGTTTATGATAGTGCAAATAACTTTACCGTTAATTTAATGGCATATAAATATTTATTGTTGTTATTACAAGTGTGCATATTTACAAGTGTATGTGTAATTTTGTGAGTATGTAGTAGGTTATAAAAGACTGTACAAACTCAGTTAAAGTTGACATTTGTATTATCTTTTTTTAATTAAATACATAATTAATTATAGGGGAGAAGAAATCATTATATAGTAATTTGAATTTTTAAAAGTTTTTTGGCCAAAAAATCATTTTTAAAAGTTTTAATCTAATTTGAAATTTGTCTTCATGAATTATTACTTTAATCTTGTACTTGTATTAGTGGAGCAAAAACATAGATGGAATTTAGCTATTATATATATGAGATTCCTTACTATTTAGAACCACACTTCTCTATAACTTTCTCACCAAATAAATTTTTTTTTTTTGGTTAAACACCGAATAATATTTTTATTCTTATATATCTATTGAGCGACATTCTTTTTAATTAAAAAAAATCTCAATTCAATTGATTAGATTTGAGTCATTCTGTAAATAATATAAACAAACGTACTTTTTTTTTTTGCCAGATACCTTTAATTAGTTGGGTAGGACAATTTCATACATAGCCAAAATGGGCCTGTATACATTACATAGCCAAAATGGACCTCTATATTAAAGATTCACGAAGTATTTTGGGTTGTGTCCCAAAAAAAAAATTGTTGATCGATCGATCATTACAAATTAAAGTTTAATATTCCAGTGACTAATTCGATGATTCGATTACTAACAAAGTCAAATAGATAAAAAAAATTATATTCTAGATAACAGATTGGTTTTTATTTAATTTTGTTATAGAACATCATATCATTATAGATCATGATCTATTAATATTGCAGCAAAGGAACATAATTAGAAAGTGAAACCATGCTATTATTTCAGCAAAGTAGAAAAATTACTTGCACATGAAACGTAGCTAGTACACAGCCAACAGCCCATTTTCTAAACTTCATTTCCCTCTTTTTGTTCAAAGATACAGCTAGATTTAATGGGATATAACCCTCCATGTTTTTTATTCCTAACTACCACCCTTGTTACATATATATGTAGGTGACATGTACAACTTTTGGAAGTACATATGTGAGATTTCTGGTAGTAGCTAGACTATAAAATTCCTATGGATTTGCTTCACTTTCAGATCCACCTCCACCACCATATCCGCCACCACCTCCGCCACGGCCCCCTCCGCCACCACGTCCCCCTCCGCCGCCATAACCTCCTCCTTGCCCGCCTCCGGAACCTCCACCGCTGCTTCCTCCTCCTTTACCGCCACCACCAGAACCACTTCCTCCTCCTTTACCGCCACCACCACCACGTCCCCCTCCGCCGCCATAACCTCCTCCTTGCCCAGCAGAGCCACCTCCTCCTTCACTGCCACTGCTTCCTCCTCCTTTACCGCCGCCACTTCCTCCTCCTTGGCCGCCGCCATGAGAACCACCGCCGCCACTACCTCCTCCTTTACCTTTTCCTCTGTTGCCATAATATTTGGCATCTTCAAGTTCATTATTACTCTTTTCCTCTGTTGCATCCACTGCTAAAATTATCATAATCAAAGACTTCTATTGTAATATATATGAGTTTTAGGATAAATTTTTAATTGTGAATAACATTGCATCCTTATAGCCATTGAAAACTCGAATGTGGTCAATGTGGTGCAGAAGAGAAGAAAAAGTGCATACAGATCAGCACATATATAAAAAGCTTCAATTTCATGATATTTCATTTTTCTCACAAATTAATTTCCTAGTCCTATTATGTTTTAGAAGCCTAATAATCAGGTTTACGTGAGTCACTAACAAACAATAATATGATGGCCCTGAGGGAGTGAATCAGTCTGCAAAGTATGATTTAGTCTGCAAAGTATGATTTAAATTCATCAAATTATATTAATTTTGGCTCTTATGTATTGGTTACAAAATCTTATCAACAACTATAAATTGGAGGAAGCCATCTGGACAGCCTTAGTCACTCACCCACTGCAATTGCTGCCAAATTTGCTAAACTCAAGTTTGTTGTTTAGTTACTCATAGTCAACATTGGGTTTCCATTTCTGATCTCATCTATATATGTAATCCAAGAGATCAGATCATTTTTTCCTTCCATACATATATTAAATGCTTATAGCTATATACCACTATATGTAGTATAATATATGGAAACAACGTAAACTAGGTTGGCAAATCAAATTATAAGATTAGAAGGAGGGGGGGAAAAAAGAAGAAAAAAGCAAGGAACATGTCCTACTAACCATTGTCGTGGGTCTTCAAGTTTGCATCTTCCGCTGCATGGTACATAAAACAAGTTTAGTACTTAGAGCCCATCAACAAGAAAACAAAAATGTTTGATAAAAATACTAACGTTTAGTTTGGTCTAACTGGGTGGTTTCATCTGCCGAAGTAGTAGAACAGAAGATTATAAATGCTGCAGAAAGGAAAAGACCCAGGAATAGAAAAGCCTTCAAATTCATTTTTCTTTCTTTTGGGTGATCAAAGAGAACAATCTAAGAAAATAGGATATGGGTTACTCTTACTACGGTCAAGTGTTACAGTATTTATATAGCAATGGTGCAGGGAACTTATATATATTAAGTGACCAAGGCTAAGTGTGCATGGAAGAGTAAGACACTTAGCCATTACAGAGTTGCGCCACATATCAATCTATGGCTTCCACTTGAAAAAAGAAATCTTCAGATTTCATACGGTGAGCGGTGCCGAATGGCAGAGTGAGAAGAATGGTGCTTTAATTATAAAATTGGAGAATTCATATGTTCTTGTTTCCCTTCCAAATACATTAAGCGGTGCGTGTTTGTTCTTAGATTTTAGCACAAGCTGATGTGCTGCCGGTCTCATAATTTTAGGTTCAGATCGTTTTGCATTAAATTGTGATCAAATTAATTGCATGTCCATTTTTTTTTTTTTCTTCGAAGGAGAAGAAGACACCAAATTATACCTAGTCATCCATTATCAGGATTCTCTAGAATCCCTTCTTCCTTATTTTGTCTTCCTATGTCTCCACTCTGTTTCATGTTATTCCTCGGGAAGGTATCTTACTCGCGGAAATAGTGTTTAAACACATCAATTATTCAGTCCATATACGTGCCCACTCCTATGCAGAACTATAGAATGACTATTACCTTATATGAATAATATAGTGACAGAGTTAAGAATTAAGGTGAATAAAATGGATGTACAAATATAGTTGTCCCGCTTGCTCTTGCCTAAACCATATGCCGCCCACCGATCGATATAATAGGAAGGGAAATGATATATGCCCACTCCATATATAAATATCATTATCTCAATCCCTTTTATAGTTTTGTTAAAAATGGTGTTTGTTCATACTCTTCTATACTTTCCATAATCATCAGTTTTACAAACACATAAAATAATCATTTTTATTGGTGATAAGCAAACTATATGAGATACAATTTTGATCCTCTCGAGATGCATTTATTGAGAGGCTTTACCTTTTTATGCCATAAGTTTTGAAGAAAAATCTCAAGCCAAAAGGCTTAGAGATACATTTAGTTATAAACATATATATATATATATATATATTTTTAAAAAAAAAATCTACTTTATACTTAAATGAATAGAGATAGATGAGTTAAATGAATAGTAAGATAGATGAGTATGTAGATATAATTTTATTGTTAAGTGAAGTGAGACAATAGTGGTAACAAAATGGACCTGACATAGAGAACCTGTCTGCACCTAATTTGAAAATGAAAGTCAACTCTCCGAACTAGATAGAATCTAACTTTAATGGCTAGGGTTGCAACAAATGAACAATATGTTTGATGAGTCACTCGTGAACAAATTCGATTAAAGTTCGTTTGGTTAAAATATAAATGAGTCTAAACAAAATTTTAGTGTTCGTTTAATGAACGAGTCAAATTTGAGTGTTCAGTTCTTTTTTTTTTTTTTTGAAAGGCAAAGATTTATTATTCATAATAGGGAAAAGCACAACAAAGTGCAAAATATAAACAAAAAGAGCTCCAAACAAATTGTGCAAACCAGCACAGGTAAAACAAAACAAAACAAGGATTAATGCTAAACACACAAAGGCCGAAAAAAAAAAAAAAACAGCGAAAGATATGTCCCCCTCTGTTTCAATGAATCCTAAATTTCTTATCTTTCAAAACCAACCACATGACCTTTCAACAATCACAACCTTTTTAGCAGAATTCCCATACCAACAAGTCTCTAAAGTCCTCCTTAATGCAAACTTAAAGCATCTACCACTACCTAATCCCCACACTACTACAAAACAGCCGAATAATGGTGTTTATTTTTCCCTATAACAGCGTTTATAAACGCCGCAATGACCAATACCTGCATTTGTATGAAACGCCGCTAAAACGATCGTCGTAATACATAACGGCGTTTTTTAAAACAAACGCCATCAGAGCTAACAGCGTTTAAATGGTCTATTACGGCGTTTTGTAAATGCCATTATGGAAATTCTTCTCCGCAGATGAAATTGACCTATGCCGGCGTCTGTTCTGAAAACGCTCCCATATAGTGGCGTTTGCAGTTCCTGAAACGCCAGCATATAGGGGCAATTGGGATGGTATAAACGCCGCAAAATAACGGCGTGTCTATAAATAAACGCCGCAGTATAAGGGCCCTTTTTTTATTTCAAATGCCCTAATCGAAGGCCTTCTCCATTATTTTGGGCCACAATACAGCGGCGTTTGTTTCTTAGAAACGCCACAATCCAACGGCGTTTTATTCGTAAAAACGCCCATAGCAGTTGAGTTTTTGGTTTTATTTTATTAAAATGATTTTTTTTCCAGAATGAAATTTTCTTTTCAAACCTGGAATATCAATTTACATAACCTGGAAATCTGATATGAATATAACATATAGAAAATTTACATAACTCAAATTGAAGCTATAAATACTCGATTAATCTACCTTGAACAATTACACAGTTGTAATTACACTCCAATTACAGTATTAACATCAACATAAGGTTTTGCAACATTTAATGTAGTGTTCTATACATTGGAAGACACCTAAATGTAAACAGCTTTGCGTACTGTACCTGCTGATGGGATTCGGATGCATCATCAAGAACAACATCTGGGAATTTTGCAGCAACCAATCTCATGAGATTATCAAGTCTGGATTTGGTTCGAGCATTCTCTCTTCTCTCAGCATCCATTCGAGCATTTATTTCAGCCAGCTCTTTTTGTCTTTGTTCTGCAAGGCGAGCCAGCTTTTGCTTTCTTTCTTCTGCAATCTTGGCAAGTTCTTGTTCCCTTTCTAATTCCTTTTGCTGAAAATGCAATCCAAAAATTAGTTGGACAGAAAATAGCCTTACCTATACTTGGCATTTACCTATACTGCACTAAAAACATGTCTAAACACTTGGCATTAAGAAATAGATCAACAAAAACCCCTGCTATATAACATGACAAGGCATTTAAACATTCAATTCAGCCAGTTCAGCCAATAACACATTGTTTCAACATCCAATTCAGCCATCAAGCAAAGATATGGGAAAGCAATCAGAATTCAACATCCAATTCAGCCATCAAGCAAAGATATGGGAAAGCAATCAGAATTCAACATCCAATTCAGCCATCAAGCAAAGATCACATATTCTGACTCAACACCATGTCAAACACAAAGCATCAACAAATTCAGTAGTGAAACACACGAGCATGTCTACCCACTTTAACTCCAGCAGTAGTGTTGACAAACAAAGGACAATGAGTCAAGACTCAAGATGCATGACTGCAACAACAAGACTAGTCGGACATTCAATTCAGCCAATTCAGCCAATTACACATTGTTTCAACATCCAATTCAGCCATCAAGCAAAGATATGGGAAAACAATCAGAGAACTTTGAGACCATTTAATGAAGCATGTCGGGAATTCAACATCCAATTCAGCCATCAAGCAAAGATCACATATTCTGATTCAAGCAAAGATTCAAGCTAAACTGAGCAAATAGTGGACAACTAATTCTGATTTACAGTCCAAAAGTCAACACCATGTGAAACACAAAGCATCAACAAATTCTAATTTAAACCCTAACCTGAATTTCTTCTCCTAGTTGCTGAACCTCTGATGATCTTCCAGTCTTTGAATAAGTAAAGAGATTAGCACGACAATTAAAGACAATCGTTGGTGTCACTCCCAATCCATGCCCTCTCATCCGTCTATGTCTTTCAGGTCCACACATTTCAACCATGATTCTGGATTCAAGTTCATTTTGATCCAAATTGTGTCCATCTTCGACAGAGGTTGCTGCCTTCAACTCCTTAGCCTTGTCCTATATTTAAACATAAACAAATTATAAGTTACATTCAAAGAGAGCATTGATCAATCACTAAAGGTTCAATTTACAGAATTATCATGTAAAACAGGATAATAATCTCATCATTATAGCTTGGGTCTCGCTGTTTAGTGCCTGTCCATTTTTTCTGGTATGAGTCTTAATGTACATGGCAATTCGTCCAGCATCTTCTTTCTTCTTTATCTATGGTTTAGAACAAAAAAGAAAACAGAATTATCATGTAAAACTAGATAAGAGTTTCTTGATTTTGTCGTTTTCTTCTGCAATATCAGAAAACTTGCAGCCTGTTGAATTATAAAAACAGATTTTACTTACCAGTTCCCTTCTTACTCTCGCAAAGCTTTTTGAACCTGAACAATGTCCCCACTTTTGACGCTTTCTTGAATCAATTCCTATTTTCTCCTTTTTCTATAAACATAATACATTTTGTTAATGTAGTGAAACAAATTTAACCCACAACACAAAATTCAGTGAAATTGGAATCAATTAAGCAGCTGTACCAATCCTTTTGTCGAGTGCCATAATTCAGCTAGCGGTTTATACAAACATAAGGGCATATCCTCAGGTTTTTTGTCGAGTGTGACATCCATAGTTTCTCTTCTTAAAAAGCATAACTTCTTCAAATCATGCTTGAAGTCCATCCATTTTTTTCCCAAATTAGCTAACCCAATTGATTCTGGTACTTCAAGCAAAAATCGGCTATGAGAAAAGGAAAACATACAGTTTTTGTTACCCTCTTCAAACAAGACTCTCATCATAACAATAAGAATCTAATTATGCTTGAACTAAGTTAAATACCATAACAAGATCCATGGCTGCTGTTTTTCTATCCATTGGGAGCTTCTTCCATGAATCTGGGATGACTGGAAGAGTGGTATACTGCCGACTCAATTTGCCTAAATATCCTCCGAGGAGTTTGGCTTCATTTAAAATTGGTTGGCCAAATCATTGCCCTCCACAACTACTCTATGAGGGGGAATTGCATTCCATAGTTTCCCTAGAGTAATCTTGGCTAGTCTCCTTTCCCCATTCACATCAACTATTGAAAAAAACAGTTAGTTGCAAAACATATTGACAGTCCATAGCATCATTTCTAGTTTCAAAACATATTGGAAAAAAAGCATCAACATGTACAATTACATAATAAAAGGGGTATCACACATTTGACAGCGTCATCATCAAGATTTAGGATGCCTTCCACGGTCATAGGTTGGGAATCATTAGGTAGATCACCCTCTGAAGGATGGGAAACGGCAGGGACACTTGCTGCAGTAGTCGGAATGGAGTTTGGAGGATGGGAATCGGTAGGGAGACTTGGGGAAGGACTGGGATTCTGTGATTGAGGAGTAGATGCAGCCCTGACCTCAATTGGAACACTAGGAGGAGGAAGAGGAGGAAGCTGCACCGAACCTGTTGAAGCGTGTTGGAAATTCCCATTACCAGCTGAATTTGTCTGAGAATTCCCACCAACAGCAGACTGATCTTGTCTCTTACGCTTACTTGCTCCTGAAGAGGAGGAGATTTTGGCATTCCTTTCCTTCAAGCCTTTTCTATTCATAGCTAACTTCTGCTGCATATTAGAAAACAAAACAAAATTAATGAGCATAATATAAACGCAATAAAATGCAACAAACAAAAATAGAATTTTAAGTATAAAAATGATGCAATAAAATGCAGTAAACAAAAAACAGAAATTAGTATTTAACTAAAATGCAATAAAATGCACCAAACAAAAACAGAATTTTGAGTATAATATAAATGCAGTAAAATGCAGCAAACAAAAACAGAACTTTGAGTATAATATAAATGCAGTAAAATGCAGCAAACAAAAACAGAAATTAGTATTTTACAAAACAATCATTTGTATAATAATAATCACCATATTAACAGGCTACAGCATCAAATTATCCAATCATAAGGCATTATTCATCTATGTCAACATCATCTCGAACCCATTGTATATCAGATTGATCATCAATCATTGTATTGGATGGAAAGAAATTTGTGCTTGGTTCAGAATCATCCGATGAATCCCCACCCATGTCAAAATTATCCCTAGGTGTATCGGGAACAACAACATGCCAACCCCGTTGTAGGGGATCTTCTGAGTAGAAAACTTGCTTGACTTGAGAAGAGAAAACATAAGGATCATCAACCAAATGTTAACCCGTATGAATTAGGCGATCAAAATTGACTAGGGTAAAGCCAAATTTATCTTTTCTAACACCTCTAGAACTATTCACACCAGTCCAATCACATCGAAACATGACAACCCTACACTTGGAATAATAATCTACTTCAATGATATCATTAAGAACCCCATAGTAGTCAAGGTTTCCTTCGATAGGGTTCATATCTCTAGAGCTAGCATAACTTGTCATTGAGGAGTTCACAACTACTTCAGAATTTTGAGTTCTCCCACTATCAAGCTCTCAGACTTTAAATCGGTAACCGTTGATGCAATAAGTCTTGTATCTTTTCACCGTGTCCTTTGGACCTCGAGCAAGATTTCCAACTTCCTCAGAAACTCGAAGGCCACCTAAAACCTAAACATCATATGTATGTGAGTTTCTTTGAAACATCCCATTGCAAGTGGTGTTAATTCAAAGATTAAGATATGATTAGTTGTACAACTTACCTTAACCCTTAACCATTCATGAAAAGTTTCCGTAAATATCTTCTAAACATCACGTTGGTTATGTCGTCGAGAACGGGCATTAATGAGCAACTCTCTTTTATACTCTCTAGAATCATAAAGAAGCCTAATCAATAGGGAGATGTTACAAGTGAAAGTTTGTCCAATAATGTATGTTTATACTAACCTCCAAAATGGCTCAACTGCATCATGATGGAAAAGCACGTATCTATGAGCTTGGGTCAATGATTTTTTATCTAAGGTGACATACTTAACACCACCGCCACGCGGTTCACCACCGCTCTCGAATAACCAAGGCACGCCACTATCATTTTCCGGACAGCCAGGATTTCTTGATGGTCTGTTAAATCGAGTTTCGATACCTTCTAGATATCTCGAACAGAATGTCATACATTCTGATGGGTGTCGTTTACCACCAAAAATAAATTACTAAACCTTCCTATAGATAGGGCAAGTCTAGGTCGATCCTCAGGGAGTTGTTCACTAACTACTTTCTAAGCAACAAAATAAATCAGGGGGGTTTTGATTAATTAAAAATAAAATATGAACTAAAATTGAAATAATTAAACTAAATTGCAAGTAATTAAAATAGAAGAAAGATAATGATAAGAAGACTTTCAATCCCAAACTTGACTAATTAGGTTGACCTGATCATCGAAACAAAAGAAGTTAACATATTCATCAAAATAGAAAGCGTAGATTGACAACAAACGCTAATCAATCCCATGAATTCACCACAATACTAATTAAAGCGAACGCTATTAACTAGCCTAATTGAGGTTCT
>AWWV01004922.1:0-21369 GCA_001974805.1 Corchorus capsularis | reverse complement strand
TTCTCTAATCCATATGTGTAAAAAAAATGACACCTTATGTTCATTCGGAGCTTTATGTACAACAAAAGATATTTGGTTGATTATTTAATTTTTAGATAATGATCAAACTTTTGTCCTATATATATATGAATTAAAGGCAACGATGCCGTATATATATGCATATATATAATATAATAATAATTTTAGCTAATCTAAGTTGGTGTATGAAGGATGTAATAAAATGGTGGGAGATTTTTAATCTAATGGTTACTACTATTCATGATATATATTTTGTTTTTTCTTTTCCTTTTCCTACCTATATGGAAAATAAGGTTAATTATACCGCCGCCCTAACCTTTGACGGAAAGAAAATTATGAACTACAAATTATATTTTTAAGCCCAAAAGGGCACCTCATCCTCTACGGATAGGTAGCCATAATACAATTCAGAATTGATAAATTATATTTTTACCTCACCCTACTATATATCTCGTACTCATCTAATCAAACTCTGTGTGCCGAATGTCACATGAGTTAAATTTAGCTGGTAGAAGCCGAACCCGAATTTAATTTCTATATATTAAAAATCTGCCAAACTATATAATCTCGCTAGATCCAGATAATTGGCTTAATTAGGTACAATCTCTATAAGTAATGATTTAGATTGATATATGTTGTCCACAAAAATTGAACTTGAAAATTAGATAGTGGAGAATCGGATCTTAAATATTGTCAATTAGAGAAACAAAACAGCTCACTTTCTTGCTGTCCAAATTGAACTCAATCTTTATCAAATTCATCGCATAAGTCACAAGAAATTTAAATTTATACCTTCAACACATTGAAGAATAAAAGAGACAAAACATATGCGGAATTAGCCACGAGCGCACATATACACTTCACTAAATACTAATAGCATATGCTTTCTAGTTTTAAGAAATGCGATTTCTTCTTTTTCTTTATAGATACAAATGGATATTGCTTAATTTTATACTAAGCAATGAGATAATTATTTCTTATATTAATTATTAAAAATGTTGTTAGGTTTGTTTCTGGATAAAATCACATTATTCATGAGATTGTTGATAACAAAAATTGAGAGGCTTAATTAAAATAAACATAGAAATGAAAATCAAACTAAGAGTTTTTTTTTTCTTTAAAAAGTATACATGAGGTCTGAAAAATGGATTAAGAAATGAGAAAACTAGAATCAGCCTTTTCGTGAGTGAAATCCAGGATTTTTTTTTCTGCTACAAAAGAACAAAGAAAGTAAACTAACAGTAATTAAGGACGTCGGGTGCCAATCCCTGTTCTATTGTTCTGAAGCATAGGAAGAAACTGTTCAGGTGGCTTCTCCCAAATCGACAAATTAGGTCCAACATCATGTGCTAATATTGCCAAACAATTGGCACACTAATTTCCCTCACAAAAAATATGTCGTACTTCCAATATCCAATCGCCCTTAATGAGCTTCAAATAATCACGAATTACATTAATGATTTGCTTATAAGGAATTAAGGATGTCTGAAATGAACTCTTGTTATTTTTGTAAATAATGATTTTGGAAAGATTTTTAATTAATATTTTAGTATAAATTACAATTTTTTATAAAAAAAAAATTGGATACCTTGAAGGAAAAGGAAAAAAAAATCCCTTTCATCCTACTAAAGCTCACCCAGTCACCCGAAGCTTCTATCTATTAAATCTTAAAAAAAAAAAAGAATAAGTACAAAAATTGTGACATAACAGAGGGGTATAGATGTTTTGGGAAAGAAAAAAAAAGAGAGAGAGATAGATGACATGGCAAGTGAGGTGTCAAAGGAGTACGATAACAAGTTGCTCTAAACCCCACATGATAATTACTCTAAAATAATTTATGGAAAAAGAAAAAGAAAGAAAGCAACCAACAAAATAAAGAAATAAATTATTTTCTTTTTTAAATAATTATCATGATACCAAATCCAAATCTAGGTACCAAACCACACGTTTTTGGTATAGCTGGATCCCCTCTCTTTTTTGCTCTCAAGTCCCAACTTTTGTATTTCACCTTTTTAAAAAATTATATGTACGTGTGTAATCCGTTTTGTCTAATTATTATTGGCAAAAGGTGAAAAATAAAAAAGCACAATAACCCATGTAGATTCTCTCCTTTTTACAACATGCAACCTTCTCAATCGCATTATATATTTTTCATGAATTTGTATATTAAGTCCTGAGTGTTCCGAATGAAGAAAATCATTATTGAAAGAGTTTTAATCCATAATGGATCAATTGGCCTGAATAAGGTTAATTTGTAAATATGTTTATAAATATGAAATAATTAAAACAAGAATTTTGGCTAAGGTACTTAGAATTTATTCTAATTCTAGATTAGGCTTGTCTATGTATCGAAAATAGGGTTCGCATTAGTGAAATGAGTTCGGATTTATGGTAAATAATAGTAGAATATAGTGTCTAAATCATATACCATCTAAATCTGAGTTCTCAATAGACGATTTATAAGTATTTAAAAAGGTAAAAAATCTGTTAATCCTCTACAAAGTTAATTAACTTGCCCCTAATTTTAAAGTTGAGTAACCTTTTTCTATTGTTAGTAATTATTTTCTATACTATAGTAGTATACATAGTCTTGTAATTGAACATTTTAGTTGATATGAAAGAACTATGCATAAAATCAATAAAGACTTTGGTGTGAAAAAAGAAATTGTTTTATTCAACAATGAGTATGAACCACGAGTTGGATTTTTATTTTAATTATTACTATAACTATAATTTAAAGATAGATTATTTTTAGTGGTGAATTAAGAATAGAAGTTTAAAAGAATTAGTAATGTCTTAAAAAATGGATAACATTGGTATATAATTTAGTTATTTCATTAATTCTCTATTAATTACACTAATCACATGACTTTTTACCTTACGAGCCAATGATTAAAACAAGGAAATTATTTTAAACTATAGAAGTGTGGAGTAGTGATTGAGCATTAGGTAAGATTCCATATTATCAAAAAATAATTTATTTATTTTTAGTGTTTTAAGTGTTTTTTCCCCTAAAATAATACAACATTAATCAATGCCCTCAAACTCTCTTAATCCATATATATACAAAAGAACAGTACTCCACCATGACTATCATTAGAGTGAATGTTCCTTTTCGCCTTTATTTAAATTAAACTTTTATAAATAAACAAGTGGGTCCAGTTAACTGGTGCATCCATGCATCAAATTAGACACAAAATCCAAGAGAATAATACATTAAAAAGGTCTAATGATTGCATAAAAGTGGGTATAAAATTGCTAAATAATAATTGTTCATAAAAGAGAGAATTTGTATGTCAAAACTACCCTTATACCAAATAAAAGATGAAAAATCATTATGATTAGTTTTTTATGTCAAGAAAAATTTTAAAAAATAGTTTATAATATTTTCTAAAACCTTAATAGGGTATCGAAATTTAAAATTTACCCTTTAAAAAATTATAATATTTATAGTTGGGGCTAAACCTTATTAAAATTGTTTTTATTTTTTTTTCCCTAAAACCCTAAGATAATGGATATCAAAATTTAAGATTTACCCTTAAAATTTTGGATAAAATTTTATTTGGGGCTAAACTTGGTGAAAAGTATTTAAATATTTTCAAAAAATAAAACCTACATAAAAGAAATATAATTTTTTTAAGGGCATTATAGTCATAAGCAAAAGTAAAATATGTCTTATCATTACACTTATCACATGTCTCAAAACTTTTTTCTTGGGTTTTGTGACTAAATGGTGCAAGGGTGCACCATTTAGCTTTTGCCTATTTTTTATACCACTTCCACCCCACTATAACACTTTTCAAGACAAAGAGACAAGTATTAAATAAGGGTAATTTGATATTCAAAATATTTTATATCCAAAAGTGACAGATAAAAAGGAACAAAACTGGGTGACAGATAAAAGGGGACAGAGGAAGTACTTGAAAAAACTCTTGATCGTGAATTAATACATTGTACTTAGAAAATAAATACTTGAAAGAAATTATGTGTTAAAATATTCTTTATGCTTCCCGACTTTTAATTAACTATAATATGAGTATATGACTATCCCTGAACATTGAATCCAGGGGCGTACCTATAGGGGGCAGGCAGGGGCCATCGCCCCCCCTAAAATCTTGCAAACCCCAAATAGGGGTGGGATTATTATACCCAATGTTGTCATACCCGGTCCGGTCCTTGCCCTGTTGAGGCTACCAGGTCCCGGGTCAACTGGTTCAACCGGTTCAACCGGGTGAGTCATAAGATAGTTAAAATATATTATATTATTAAGATTCTCTATATAAATATTAGATATGGTGCAAATATAACATAAAAATTTGGTTTGGTGGTTTAAAACAAGACTTTTTGCTCATTAAGTGTTCGGAGTTCGAATCCCATGGATATCAAATTTTTCTCTAAATTTTTTCCCATCCCCGGTTATCCCCACCTCTCCGGGCCGGATAGGCCTCCGGGTCCCGGTTGAACCGGTTCGGCCGGCCGGTCCGGCCCGGATTTGACAACACTGATTATACCATGGCCCCCCTAATTAATTTTTTTTTCTCAAAGTGGCCCCCCTAAAATTAAACATGCCCCTTCCAAATTTCCTTATACTTCTATATATGAATTACATGAGCCATGTATTTGTATAGTTTTTAGATAAAAGTAACTTATTTTGGCCCAATTTAAATTTTAATGGATAGAATAAAAGTAATTTATTTGATAGGTTAAAGAAAGTTATACTTTAATTTGTTCCTATTACAATAAGATGGAATCCTCGTATATATGATTAAAGTTATCCTTTTACAAAAAGCAGAAGGATTAAATTGTTGCATATATATTATGATGCCAAAAAAATTGTTGTATTATAAGTAGCCATAACCCTAAGCATATCGTACCATAAGTATTTTTTTTTTCTCTTTTTACAAGTTTCAAGAGAAACAAATCAAAGTAAAGCACTCAAGCATGATTTACAAAGCATCAAATTTATAAGTTGATCACAACAACAATTGCATCTTGGATTTATATTTATATTATTTGTGTTTTGTATACTTTATTTAACAAAAGTATTCTATATTTATTAAAAAAAAATTCAATATACTTCTTCACCCCCTTCAAAAATTTCCTGGATCCACCCATGATTAAATCAAAAAATTAAACACCTCCATTTCTAAATTTTAGTTATATATATATATATATATTTGAGATTGCTAGATATTTAAAAAAAATGTTTCACCATATTTACTCACTAATCATTAGTTGTTGAGCTAAGCATATACGTTGCAAGTTAAAAAAAGTGATGTTAACTTTTGTTTAGTGTAGAAAAAATGGAGATAAGGAAGAGAGTGAAAGAAAAAATGAAATCGAAAGTCCACCCAATAGAGTGGCCGCACGTGTACATGTATCCGCGCACGTATTCGCATGCACACTCATTCACTTTTTGCAAAATTAATTAATTTAATTAATTAAGAAAATAAATGAAAAGCCACGTCATCCCCACCCTCTCCCTTTTATCCAACCACCTCCGGCCGTCCCCCAAATCCCCACTCCCCTCTCCTCCCTTAGCTGTTCCTCACTGTAGCCTTTGGCCCACTCCCAAACAAAAAAATTAAAATTTTAATTACAAATAAATTTATTTAAAAATAAAATAGAAAATAAAAAATAAAAAAGCTTTCTTTCTCTTTCTCTCCATTTCCTCTCGGTTTCCTTCCTCTTCTTCTCCATATAAAATCTCAGCTTCTTTCTCAAATCAAAACTTTTCTTCTTTACATTTCTTTGAAGAGTCTCCTCTTCTTCTTCTTCTTCAATCTCGCAAGGGAAAAATAAATTTTAAATTTTTAAAAAATGCCTGCTTGGTGGAGTAAAAAGTCAAGTAAAAGCAAAGAAGAGAGTCCTCAGAATCAGAGTCCACGTGGCACCACCGTCGGTATTTCACCTAATAAAACCGATGTGTCGGCGGCACCGGCGGCGGCCGTCGTTGGCGGCGGTGGTAGGAAGAAAGCAGCAGCAGCCGACAAGGATAATAAGAGTAATAATAACAACCACATGAAGAGCTTCGGTGATGGAGGTGGGCTTGTTCTAAACACCCGTAATTCGCCACGTGGCAGCAGGGATTTTGGTCTTGTTGGTGGAAGTGCTGGTGGGTCATCTGGGTTTTCGGGTTTCGATTCGGATTCAGGGGAGAAGAAAGGGATTCCTTTGCCTAGGCCATCTGTTTCTTCGATGCAAAGTGATCATGGTGTCGGGTTGGGATCTGGGTCGGCTTCGGTTTCTAGTGTTAGCTCTTCCGGTTCTTCTGAAGATAATCAGATTGCAAATGACCCGGCGCAAATCCTTGCCTACAGGTTTTCATTTTTTGTTATTATATCTACTTTTTAATATTTTTGGGTTCTGAAAAATTTGATAGTTTTTTTTTTTTAATTTTCTCTGAATTAATGGGAGCAGTTATTGAAATTACTAGTAGTATTTTTTTTAAGAAAGATTTTTTTCTCTCTCTATTTTTTTCTGGTGTCAGAGTTTGATTGCTTCTGTTTTTCAATTTTTTGATCGCTTATCATAATATCCATACGGGTCTGCCATCTGTTCACGAGTTTCAGCTTTTGGAACTGAAATTCTCTCTCTATAGTTTTCTTTCTGCTGCTTTCAGTTTCAGGAGTTTTGTTTACTTTGGATTTTGGGTTTTTCCACTTTTCAGTTAGAATACAGGATATGGTTTTTTCTACTTTTCCTCAGCATCTGCGGCTCAACTTTTTTAATGTTTTTTACTCTGAATTTTAGGAGTATAAAAACAATTTTTTCCCCAAAGTCCAAACTTTTCTTATGTCTAAAAAAACTAACTGCTGTAAATTACTATCACTACTGTGTTTTCTGATTGAATGGAATTCTTTGATTCATAATTTGGAACTTGTTGTATCTGTAATTAACATAGAGAATGTTTGTAATAAGCTAAAAAAAATTTGTAATTTTCATATGGTATTCAGTTCTTCCCATACAGATTAACCAATGGATTGAACTGATATATTAAATGAAATCCAGGTCATATATTGATCCGAGATGCCAAGGTGAAATTAGAACGAACATGGGTTCAAGAAGCCCTGGTCCAAGAGGGGCAACCAGCCCAACATCACCTCTTCATCATCGATTTTCAGGAGTGAGTATTGACTCTCCTACTGGGAGAAAGGAAGATGGGAAGTCTCAGTGTCATAAGTTGCCTCTTCCACCTGGTTCTCCTACTAGTCCTTCTTCTCCTTTGCCGCCTCCTACTCTATCAAGATGGCGAAAAGGGAGACTATTAGGAAGGGGAACCTTTGGACATGTTTACCTTGGATTTAATAGGTATGACTTTCTCTTTTTGTAGGTTAATGATCACATCCCATAAGATTCATTAATGCTTAAAGAGTTTAATCCGTCAGTGACAGAATATATATTGTCATGTATTCACTACAACTACTCTGCTTATATATATGACATAATAAATATATTTAGCTAGCATCACGATAGCCTCAGAATCCAAATCATTAGCAGAGGTTTTTCACTGGTTTTTTTCCCGTGGTGCTTCTCTAAATATCGTGTATCCGCGTTTGACAGTCAAAGTGGGCAGATGTGTGCGATAAAAGAAGTCAGAGTCGTTTCTGATGATCAGACATCAAAAGAATGCCTGAAGCAACTAAACCAGGTAATAGTTTTGTCTAATTCTCTTGGACTACAGCATTATATATGATTCTTTTGGATTCCACTCCCTGGTATTCTTTTACCAGTTGATACTTACAAGTTTGGTTTTGTAACTCCTTTTTATATCAACAGGAGATAAATTTGCTGAATCAGCTTTCTCATCCAAACATTGTTCGATACTATGGAAGTGATCTGGTATGGTTTTATATACTGCTTTAGAAGACATGACATGCACATCATTCAATTGTTTATGTAATTAATAAGAATGGGAAAAGAGAGAAAGATCATTGGAATACTAACCATTAGTTACTTTATTTTCCATTCTTACAGAGTGAAGAAACACTCTCTGTTTACTTGGAATATGTCTCTGGTGGTTCAATCCACAAATTGCTTCAAGAATATGGTGCCTTCAAGGAACCTGTTATTCAAAACTATACAAGGCAAATTCTTTCCGGGCTTGCTTACTTACATGGGAGAAATACAGTACACAGGTGCTTGATGTAGTTCAACATATGGATACTTAGTTGTCTGTCGTGTCGAAGTTTAACTTCAATTGGATCGTATGTTTTAAAATTGTTGGTTTCATGTTTCAGAGACATAAAAGGGGCAAACATATTAGTAGATCCTAATGGTGAAATCAAGTTGGCCGACTTTGGCATGGCAAAACATGTACGTTACCTTACCCTCATCTCTTACAGATAATAATGGGATTACTTTCAGAATGCTGAAGCTTCGTTATCTCTCAAAGAGTAGTTGGCTAAGAATGAGGAGTGTCTAGTAAATCATTTTTGATATTGATGTTGAGTTTGGTTGTAAAGAAAACAATTTATCTGCATTCTGCAGGGTTAGCACATTCACTTTCTTAACATTTGCCTTTGACAGAACCGACTGTAGTCTTTAAGAAGAAAATCTAAGACCTTAAATGAAAAAACTGAAATGACTAGTGATCTTTCTATGTACTATCTTTGTCTCTCTCTCTCTCTCTTTTCTAAATTATCAAGGGCACTGATTCTTCTTTCTGATCCAGATAACAGCTTGTGGTACAATGCTTTCATTCAAAGGAAGTCCTTATTGGATGGCACCTGAGGTATGGCTTTTCTTTTCTCAATTACTTCATGTCAGAATCACTCCCTGCATTAGAAATATTATGACTACTATGTTGGTGCTTATTATGGCTCACTTATGTGTGTATTCTTCTGATCTCAGGTTGTAATGAATACAAATGGCTACAACCTGGCAGTGGATATTTGGAGCTTGGGTTGTACTATACTTGAAATGGCAACATCAAAACCACCATGGAGTCAGTATGAAGGGGTGCGACATATGATTTTAAACATCTTTCAGACAGTGTCCTTTTCTTGCTACCTATAAATATTTTGAGGATTAACCTGTTTGCTATATCTGGATTCAACAGGTGGCTGCAATATTCAAAATTGGAAACAGCAAAGACACTCCGGAGATTCCTGATCACCTTTCTAATGAAGCAAAAAGTTTCATAAGGCTTTGCTTGCAACGAGAACCATCAGCACGTCCTACAGCCTTGGAACTGCTAGATCACCCTTTCATTAGGGACCAAGCAACAACAAGGGGTGCCAATATCAGCATAACCAAGGATGCATTTCCTTACACTTTTGATGGTAGCCGCACTCCGGTATGTATTCTTGAGATGTTAGTTTCCTTTCATTTTCTGATGATAGTTAATGGTCTGATTGTACGGACTTCATTTCACACATAACAGGAAGACCTGCACTACCCTTCCTGAAATGGTTGATTTAAAAACACTTATTAAAAAACTACAGCTACATGGTTTTAACATATAAATGTTATGGCCTTTGCACTTTGATCATCATGTCATAGTGTTTGGAAAATGGATACTGCTCAAAAACAGCAGTGCTGTATGTCATACAAGACTAGATTCAGCTGAACTGAAGATGCCTACAATACAATCTTAGTACTGATTCTATGACACGTATTTCTTGAATGCTAGTCATTCTTTGCAAATCGTGATCTCTTCTAAGTTCATTGTGCTTGCCAAATTTTAATAATATAATGTTGGAATGAAGACCATGTTTGGTGATCACAATATGTGTAGTATCCTCTTTGATAGTTATCAGACCAGTTTTTTTTTTTTTTTAACACTGTTTAAGTTCATGTATATGAATGAACAGATGTACTTGAAGTTTGCTTATCAGCAACTGAAGCTGGATTTAAGCTAATCTCTTTTGTTATTTGACTTTCTGAGCAGCCCATATTAGAACTCCAGTCGAGTAGAAATAATATCCTCTCATTTGATGGAGAATATGGGACAAGGGGAGCAGCTACACCTTCAAGAACTTTGAGAAGCCCAAGGTACTAACACTAATCGTCTTTCATTTCTGCACTGAAAAATCATAATCATCAAGTTCTAAAGTAACTTTGCCTATCGGGTATTCATGTACAGAGAAAATGCGAGAACAATAGCATCTTTGCCGGTATCTCCTTGTTCAAGATCTCCTTGTTCAAGCCCATTAAGATACGGTCCAGCACACAAGAGTTGTCTTTCTCCCCCTCATCCAGCTTATCAGTTTGTAGGACAGGGTGGTTACAACTTAGGCGACTTCTCTGGGAATGCATCGAGACCAAATCCAAGATACACTCAAGATCCTTGGCTGGAAAATTCACAACTAAGAGTCCCAACACCAGGTACCTCGCCAAGAACGAGACCAATTTGAGATATTGTACATAGCGATAGCGATAGGATAAATATCTTTTTCCCCTCTTATGCTCCTCACTCTTTTGGTAAATCTGGCAAATCTCATTTTCCTAGCCAACTAGTACCAAGTGATTACATTTTTCAATCCAAGGCTTACTTGAAGTGGGGAATATTTGGGGACACCGGAACTTTTGCTGCTCGAGAAAGAGGAAGACGCTGGGATACTTTGATCATTGTAACAATCTCCTGTTGATTATCTGTATATGGAAGGGTTGTTTGTATTTTGTAACGTTGACGCTGTTGTATACTAGTTCATCAACGTACGTAATACCATCACTTGTGATCAACAGAATGAACATGACTTGTAATACCATGCATTATAGCCTACTGATTCGAGCTCTTGAACATGTTTTCCCATTCAGATCTTGTTTGTCAAGTCAATGTTGAAAAAACAGGGATTCGATCGTTACATTCGGAAAACAGGGATCGGGTTCAATCTTGTCTGTATATATATATACACACTCACATCAGATTGCAGACCTTACATGGAATTCTTGTTGTGATTCACTTAAATGCGGATTTGTAAGTTTAGGGCAAAGCCATTGAATCAGGAGATGAATCTGGTCAGGGTCCTGGTGGCAGGATCATCATCCTCACGACAAAAAGTTTCACTATTCACGATGAGAAAGGCGGCTCAATAGACGATAATTAAAAATTAACATGCTGATTTGTGTCGTTACTCTTCTCTGTGTCTGTTCTAGTGTACGGGGAAACTTCCATTTTTCTCTTTTGTCATTCACTGTGTCCAAAGGAGTTGCCTGCCTCACTAGTCACTATTGTTAATTGTCGATTGGGGAGGCCGTATTGGCCAATGGGACTTTGATATTTTGAATTTGGAAACTTTAATTTATTTTGTTTCCTCCTAGTCTAGTCTAGTATAATAAGTTAATAAATACTAGTATACTCTGGCCAAAAAAGACTAGAGTATACTAATAAATAAATTGATAGTAATTTGTTAGTTTTGTTTTGAAGCAGGCAAGTAGCTCCAACACTATGGATGCATGTTGTTTTCACTTTTCGTATGGGCAACTTGCTTATTTATTTATGGCATTTGGCTTTTGTTCTATCCTTTTGGTGGATACTATATGGATTTGGGACAGCAACCAGAATCAAATACACCTTTTTTTTGACAATGATGCCTCTTCCTCTTTATGTTGTATGTATTGTGAAGGGAATCGTCTAGTCTAGTGTAAAAAGTTGAAACTTGGAATGTAATCAAAAAAATGTAAAGTTTTTGGTACAAATTCTTTTATCTAACAATCATATTGGATCTACTAATTTAGAACCGAGTGGCATTGAATTTCATGTGTGAAAACTTCCTGTGCCTCTCATGATGGGGATCATTGTTTTGTTACTCACCATTTACCACATAAAAGTCCACCTTTACGCTTCTATTGTATTTGTACATATAAAAAAAAGTCAACTTTTGGTTTTAAGTAAAAAAGTCAACCGTTTAGTCAATTATTGAATCACCTAGTAGCTAGTACTATTAAACTAGATTTTATTCGATACCTTCCCTTTTACACATCATCAAGGATTTCAACTTTTTATCTCATCGTTGACATTTTATGTGATTTGAAATTAATAAAATCCAATGAAATGAAATTAGAGAAAGAGAGAGAAACAAAAAAAAAGAAAAAAAGGAGGAGGATAGGGGATTTCTCATGGTGGAGTTGGAGACGGACTCATTGACTGCAGTAATAAAGGTCAAAGGGCAAGTGGTTGGTATGGATCCCCACCATAGAATGATTGATGCCATTAGAAAATGAATGGTCCTGTCCGACACAAGGCATCTTTAGGAAATCAATTTTTGTGCAGATGGGATGGCAACTTTGAGCGTCTTACCTTATGCTTGTATATACCTTCAATAACCCTCATCGAGATATCCTATTCCTACCTCTGCTACAAGTTGATGCCATGATTTAGTTTGGTCGTGTAATACTGGACTCTTAGTTCTAGTGTATCTGGCCCGTGAGGTCTTGGTATCTAGTCTCACCGAATGTGAGTCTAGTTTGTAATTAATTATTTCGTTGTGTATTTGGCATGTTTGGTAGTTATAAATGAAATTAGAGATTTAGCAATTCTATTTGATTTATGTACGCTTCAATTTGTAAATAATTGTATGGTGTGGGACTATTCCTCCCGTCGTTTGTGATCTCTGATTATTATTGAGTAATGAAAATGATTATTTTGATAAAAATAAAAAATAAAAAGAAGGAAAACATATGAAAATCCGAGCCCAAAAGCCATTAGACCAATTGAGTCTTTCATCAAGTTTCATCAAGATCCTCATGATATTGTAAAAAACCAGCAAACCAGGCCTTCTAAAATGGCCCTAATCCAAAAGGAGAGTCGGATTTTCCAAACTCAATAAACCCTAAACCCAATAAGAAGTGTCCTTTTTGGGCCATAAATAAAACCCAATAAGAAGTGTCCAGTGTCTACGAATTCTACCAAAAAAAATTTACGTCGGTTGTAGGTGATCCTCGCTCTGGAATTCTCAAATTTCCATTTCCCACCCATTCCGGAATAAAAAAAATTTCCCTCGTTTTCAACCTTCCTTCCTTTGGAAGCTTTGACGAGGGGGAATTGAAATAAAAGAGCCCTAAAGTCATTACAGAGAAAAACTACGAATGGTTGAGGAGGGGAAAAGGAAAGAAGGAGAAGATGCCAATAGAAATGCCTAAAGGGCTGCCTTTCTCAGTGGACACATTCAGTCCATCTTCAAAGAGAAAGAGGCATCATTTCTTGACACATGCTCATAAAGATCATACTTCTGGAATTTCCACTCATTTTTCTTACCCAATTTACTCTACCCATCTCACCAAATCCATTGTTCTTCAATTCTGCCCTCAGGTTTTGTTTTTTAACCCCTTTTTTTCATTTTGGATTTTCATGGTTTTGTTTTGTTTGTCTGATTTTTTTTGTTTGTTTGTTTGGATTTGACAGCTTTATGATTCTTTGTTTGTGGGAATTGAAGTTGGGGAATCTGTTGTTGTTGATGATCCAGATGGGGAATTCAAGGTTACTGCTTTTGATGCTAATCATTGCCCTGGTAATTGATGCCTCTCTTTTCCTTTTAACATTTTTTGCACTATTTGTTTGTCAGGATGGTTTAATTTTGAGATTAATTTGATTTTATGGACTCTTTGCTGGTCTCTTTGAATTTGATAGTGATGATCATCTGTTTCATTTATGCTTTGTATGTTCAAATTTTGATTTTCTTTTGTCTAGATTCCAGACTTATTATATGCCTCTTGTTCTATTGATGGTAAAGAGTATTAGAATTCTGGTATTGCATGCAACTCTCATTGAATTAAAAAGAGAATCTCTTCAACAGTTACTGATATAAACTTTTATATAAGAATTGGTTAAAGCATCTGATGTTTTTGGTTGATGGTATTCTCTCTTCTCATTTTAAGATTTGCTTGTTGATTGCATTTGGTTTCATGAAATTTAGACATAGAGTGGTGGGGTGGGTGGGGGTTTGCTTTGATATTGTTTCTCATTTTTCAGTTGTATGCATGCCCTATGGTGATTTGGGGAAAATCTATTGACAGATTATATGAACTTCAGGAGCAGTTATGTTCTTGTTTGAGGGCAGTTTCGGTAACATCTTGCATACTGGAGACTGTAGACTCACCCCTGAGTGCATACAAAATTTACCTGAGAAGTACATTGGCAAGAAGGGAAAAGAGTCACAATGTCGTCTTGATTATGTTTTTCTAGACTGCACTTTTGGTAGATTCAATCAAGGTCTAACTAGCAAGCATTCCGCAATCCGTCAGGTAGTCTTAGACTTTTAATAATTTTGATTTTCAGTCTTTTGTCAGTGTATGCTTTCATTGGAATTTAGAATGTTTTCGATTGCTTTCATAATATATGCAAACTTAAGCAATGCTGAGGTTGGTCTATCATAAGCTGACGCTAATTTCTTTAGTAACTGGTATTTTTGTGCAGTTGGGGACAGTTCCTCTGCATATACATATTTTAACTTAAAAGAAGGAACAATTATGGGTTTTTGTCTGTTAGACATTGCTTTATGTAGTAACTAGTAAGGAACTGAAGGAGGAGGAAGTAAACATGAGCAGGTAGTCTTTTTGTATTTATATCTTAACAAAACAGTGTAATAAAAGGACTAATAGTAATTACCCTTTAACCTAATGTTTATATTTTATTTATTTTTTCTCCCCATTTTGAGTACTGACATGCTTTTATTTGATGAGGCTCTATTTGTTTTTTATTTTCTTATCCTTTATTTGTAGAAACTAGTTTAAATTGATATAGTATTTGTATATCTCCGAATCAGGTTATCAATTGTATATGGAAGCACCCAAATGCACTCACGGTGTATCTGACCTGTGACCTTCTGGGTCAGGAAGAGATTCTGGCCAGTGTATTCAGAACCTTTGGATCCAAGATTTATGTTGATGGATCAACCAGTCCAGATTTTTTTCAATCTCTGAAAATCATAGTTCCTGATATTCTTTCGGAAGATCCATCTTCCCGGTTCCAGGTATTTGGTGGTTTCCCTAAACTATCAGAGAGAGCAACAGCAAAGCTTGCAGAGGCCCAAGCAAATTTTCAGCCTGAGCCTCTAATCATACGACCTTCAGCAATGTGGTATGCATGCGAGGAAGAGCATTCAGAAATAGATAGTCGAAGGAAAATAAGATTTAATGAAGCAATAAAGGATCAGTTTGGCATCTGGCATGTCTGTTATTCGATGCATTCATCTAGGGAAGAACTAGAGTGGGCTCTGACTCTTCTTGCTCCTAAAAGAGTTGTGTCAACAACCCCCAGTTGCCGAGCTATGGAGTTGAATTATGTCAAGAAACATTGCTTAAATACCAAAATAAGTTCTGATGATCCTCTTTGGAAGCTTCTGGATATTGATGTGGAAGCTTGTCCACAAGTTAATTCACCCATCAAAAGTGTAGCTTGTTCTCCCATTGTTGAAGGGCTCACCCAAACATATGCAGTATGTGAAACGCAGCCCCAGCCTATCAATGTATCTTCTTGCAGGAAAATGCTCCTGACTTTGTCTCCTCCAAGCAAAAGGCCACCTGTGACATTGTTTGGTCGAGCAAGACTTGGTCTCCCTGATTCTATTTCTCCACACGAGGCAAAATTGGTATCTGTAAGAGACAACTCTTCATGTGTTGTCATTGTGAATAAAATGGAGCAGCGATCTATAATCCCGGAGGACAGCAAGGATGGCTCTGAGAATAGATCAGAAAACAAAGTGGAGGCAGAAGATGTTGCACTGCAATGTAAGAATTTGGTGAGAAGGGAAACTTGCGAGGAAAGATTGAAAAACAAGCTAGATGGTAATGATAGTTCTATAAGGATTGAGGAGATCAGAATAGATACTTATGATGAGAATAGATGGGAAAACAAGCAGGAGGATGGGACTACAATGCAGTGTGAGAAGTTGACGAGAACAGTAACACATAACAAGTATTCTTACTCCATTGGATCTTCGAAGGGCTACAGTGACAGCTTTCGAAAGTTGTACAGGTCAATGAATGCGCCTGTTCCCAGGCCTCTTCCTTCTTTGGTAGAGCTTATGAAAGCTTGCAAACGGTCCAGGAGAGTATAATTCTAATTGTTGTATGAGGCAGCATTTCGACTTGCTACTGATTCATTCTTGCCTTGTGAAAATATTTGTTACAATGCAGAATGTTGCGGGAAGTCATTCGAAAGGAACAGAACAGTACTTGTTAATCTTGTGTTTCAAGTGAAGCAGAGCAAAAGCTCCCCATGTGGTATGCTTATATGGTTGAACTTGAACCAGAAGGCAGCGATTACAAACATTCTGCAATAGTGCCTAGCACCATTGTTGTTATTTCTTATGATATACTCAAAATTTATACTTCAAAGTTCAAACTAGTGGTAGGAGAAACTACCCATACTGTCATTTGTTTTATGTATGTATTCCAATGAAGGAAACAGAGCTTTGTGATAATGTAATTTTTCTGTTTCTGATATACACATTTCATTGTTCATTTTGTAAATTTATAATGCCAAAATAATGAATATAGTAATCAGATTTGAGATCTCGTTAATCATTACTTAATTTAGTTGTCGATTTCCATCTATTGACCATATTATCATTATATATATATATATATATATATATATATACACCATATTGTGGGATGATTTTTTATTTTTTGGCAACATATTGTTGGATGATTAGTGGGGATATTAATAAGCATTTTCTTTACTAAAAAGTTGATAATACTACAAAGATAGTGGGAAGAAGAAAACTACTACTCCATCAATTGAGTACCAAAATTGGCCTAATCTCACCGTTAATCCCGCTCTTTACCCCACACACCTAAAATGATTTTTTTTTTCAAAAAAAAAATTATAAAAATAAATAAAAAAAAGTAAGAGAAGAAGAGAAAGGAAAATCCACTTCCCTTTCCTTTTCTCTGCCCTTGAACTTAAAACCTATCTTCTTCCTTTCGTTTCCTTTCATCTCCCTCTTCTTCCCTTAACCGCAGAAACTATTTCTTTCATAAAATCACGAGGGAAAAAAAAGCCATTTTTTCATTTCCCTTTCTTTACCATATTATATAATTTCTTAAAACTTTTTTTGATAAAGAAGGGGAGGAAATGGCAGTTGCCTGGTCAGAAAAAGCTTCTTCCATGGAGGCATTGTCAATGTCTCCACCTCATATGTCTTCTTCACCCGCTATCCTATCCCAAGATGATTTGAAAAAGATCGCCGCTTACAAAGCCGTCGAGTTCGTCGAATCGGGCATGGTTCTGGGTCTAGGCACGGGTTCGACAGCCAAGCACGCCGTCGATCGAATCGGCGAGTTGCTCCGTCAAGGCAAGCTTAACAACATCGTAGGAATCCCCACCTCGATAGAAACACGAGAGCGAGCTATTTCGTTAGGCATCCCACTTTCAGATCTCGACAACCATCCCACCCTCGATTTAGCCATCGACGGCGCCGATGAAGTCGACCCATATCTCAATCTCATCAAAGGCAGAGGTGGGTCCCTATTAAGAGAGAAAATGGTCGAAGGAGCTTGTAAGAAATTCGTTGTTATCGTTGATGAATCCAAGTTGGTTAAGTATTTGGGAGGGAGTGGTTTGGCTCTGCCTGTCGAAGTTGTTCCCTTTTGTTGGAAATTCACCGCTAATAAACTCCAAAAGTTGTTTGAAAGTTCCGGTTGCGTTGCTAAGCTGAGGAATGATCGTAAAGGGCAGCCCTTTGTAACAGATAATGGGAATTATATCGTTGATTTGTATGTTAAGAAAGATATTGGTGATTTGCAGGTTGCAAGTGATGCAATTTTGAGGATAACTGGTGTTATTGAACATGGCATGTTTCTTGATATGGCTACTACTGTTATTATTGCAGGAGAGCTTGGAATCACCATCAAGAATAAGTAGAGATTGAGAAAAGAAAAAGATTCTAACTTTATTGTAACAGGGGAAGGTTTTTTGGATTCTTCTTTTGATGAGAGTTGAGGAGAATTTGTCTTCTCAAATTTTGTTATTTTTCTTAGGAAGAAACTATCATTGGAGAAGAAAGGATTCAGGAATGGTAGAAGATTAGGATTGTGAGAGAGCAGCGAAATAAACTATTAGCATGATGTACTCTGAGATCAGCTGTTATGATAAATTATTATGATTATAAAATTCATCTTTTTGGCTAATTTTTTGTAGTGGTATTAAATTATCAAGCCTTTCTTTCTTGGTTATACATTGAGTTTGGATGATGATTTTTTATTACATTGCTTTAGTAGATCATATATTACATTTTGTGGTAGACATTATCACATTATAGCCAAAGTAATGAATGAATGAGACATGTCTATCACATTGATACACTTGCTTTATAGCTGTTACACAATCTGTAACCCATTGTGCATGAGTTAGAATCATGTTATACCATGGAAATGGAAAATCAATGGTATTGCATCTTTGGAAGGGTGAGATTTTTCCACCTTCGAGAGCTGGTTCACAATCTCTCGTAGTTGAGCTTCTCTGACTGCAAACAGTAACAGGAAACCAAGCAGCCCTGGTTACTATGAATATTTCCAATTAAAAGGAATTTGTTGACAGTTGAAAAGAAACAATAGGCTTTGACTGCTGTGTTCATGCTTGTTTGAGTGTAGGTGGGCATCAAAGCTCATTGGAACAAGAATTGGGCAATGGTTTTTGAACCTTTGTCACTAAACAGGCATTGGGTTGGCATGCATTTTGGTAACTTGTTTTTGCAGTGAATAATGCAGAACTTAATCAGAACTTCCTTTTAGGTTTTGAAACAGAGTTCAGGTGTCATTCAAAACTAATAACCTGCAGCTAATTGACTTTGGTTCATTGAGTATCAAAGAGGATCAAGACACTATTGTAGCTTGAACAGAGCTAAAACTAGTGAATGGTGCAGTTTGCCAAATTGTACATGCTTGTATTGGGAGTGGGTGTGAAAGAAACGGTTAACATTACCTCGATAAGCATGTCTGTAGGAAGCCAAGCAGGAGCTGTCGGAATGCCAACCCATGCAACCTGCATAATTGTCATATGCTTAGTTAGATTTAGGATAATTGTGCTAACTGCAAACAAATTAGCATATTTAACATCAAAGTTTATAAAATTTTGGCATGTAACACAAAAATACAGTTCTTCTGTTACACTGCATATAGTTTTAAACAGGGGCGGAACCAGGATTGTCGGCTTGGGCGGGCTATACTGTATTTAATTATTTCGTATGCAAAATATTTCATATAGTATTATGTGTTCTTTTGTTGCTTTTGATGCATCATTTCATATAATAAAATTATTAACTAAATAATAATGTCTCATTGTGAACCATAATTTAAAGAATCAATAAAATTTAATACTTAAACCACTTATTCGGTTATTCCAAAAGTTGAAGTAAGTGAAAACATAGACTAATTTGATAAAAATATAAAGTTTATTATATAGAAAACAATCATGAAATAGTGGGGGGCCAAAAATTTTAGAACTTAGGGGGGCTAAAGCTAAATTTGTCCAATTTTCTTAAAACTTACAAGTTACAAGATGTATATACTTTGCAGGAGGTTTGGGGGGGGGGGGGGGGGGCGATGGCCCTGCCTGCCCCCCCTTCCCTCCGCCCCTGGTCTTAAAGGCAAAGGTCTGAGAAGTTAAAATTACTTACAAGTGCATATTCTCCGGTCTCAAAAATACGTAAATCCAGGACCTAAAAGCATCAAGCAGGTTGTAAAAGATTTAATGGCCTCTGAGAAAGAAAAGAGGGGAAAGTTTTTGGTAATCAATGGTTCAAAGTAGCACCTCACCACGGTCTTCATATATGTAGTCCAAGCCCTTGTAGTAAGGAGGATGCCCTACAGATAGATACTACAAAAGCCAAACATGTCAGTATGCGAGTAATTATACTCTTGATACAAAATCCGATATACCATTCAAATACCAGAAGGCTGAAGAAGTATATAGATCAGATAAAACTCATTTTCTGACACAATAAATGTTTATGTTACTCTACTTGTAATCCTCCTTTGCTTATACTTCTCTATCAAATGGAGGAGCTAGTAATTCTTAAGTTAGTAGTTAAATTCCCTGGGATCATATAATAAGAAGTTGCTTGAAGGAACATCTATATGATCTGGTCTCGAACACATAAACTGAAACAGTTTTTCTAAGAATAATATGCAACAAGAAAAAAAGACAACCCCATAGCAAAAAAATAAGCTAATTTTCACTTACATTAACACTGTTGAGATACTTCTCTTTGTCCACCCTCACAATCTGACCCTTCTTCACTGCCCAAAGAACCAACTATCTTATAAGAAAAACCCAATCGTATCATCTCATCCCCATTAATTAACATCCATCATTAAGCATAAACAAGGGAAAGTTTTAAAGGAACTCACTTGAATAAACAGGCTTTTTCGGCTTAGCAGCTGGGGTTTTAGGTTGAGCATTGGTAGACCCTTCAGCTTTCTTGGGCTGTGTAGTAGTGTTTGAAGTAGTAGCCTTATCTTTTTCAGGTTCAGCAGCAGCAGCAGCTTTTATGAGTCTAACTGATGAAAACCCAAGATGGTTTCTTCTTGTTAATGGTTGTGGGAAAGAAGTGAAGCATGAGAAAGAGCTGTGTGAGACAGCAGCAGCTGCAGAAAATGCCATGGAAACAACAAGAGACTGCTTCAAAGTTCAAACTTAAGGCCTAACCTCTTTTCAGTGTTTTTAGAGATAATAGATAGATAAGAAATGATGAATTGATCATTCTTCCTTTCCTTCAATTTCTTTAACGGCCAGATTTTCAAGACAAAAATCTGTTGCTTTTCCCGGTTTCAATCTTTAAAAGCTTTTATGGGCTTGAGGTCCAGCTCGGTTGGTCATGGGCTCATGCCTACATGCTTCAATCCCCCGACAGACAATCGCCTATATTAACTCCTGTCTAAAGCCCAAAAACCCAACGGTCTCACTGTTAAACTAACTTTAAAAATTCAACAATACAACAAGAATTTCTCTTGACATATGATGATATGCAGAACAAGGAAGAGAGAACATTAGAACAACACTATGAATCTGTCTACTCTTGTTCGAACCTCTCTGCCTCATTTACCCCCTCTTCACTCAACTCATTCCACCAGGTTAAAAGTCTTTTTTGTCAGCTACGCATTTCTTCGAACAGATTGTGGGTTTTATTCTTGTGGGTGTTTTGACTTTTTGTAGTTTGGTTGCAGGGATAATGTTACTGAAAATGTTGCTATCGAGGCTCGTAATGTTAACTTCTCGGTTAATACGAGGCAGGGGAAAATATTTCCAATTCTCAAGGATTGTTCCATTCGGATTCCTTGTGGACAGTTGTGGATGCTTCTTGGTCCTAATGGTTGCGGTAAATCCACCCTTTTAAAGGTAAACCCAGTCTCCCAATGTTTCTGTTTTTCATTTTTCTTATTAGAAAATCAATTTGGCTAGTG
>AWWV01004921.1:0-11905 GCA_001974805.1 Corchorus capsularis | reverse complement strand
ACAAAAATAAAGGGCAAAAGTGTAAAAAGTGAGACGGTGAATAGTAAAAATAAGACGATATTTAGCAACCCAAAAAAAAATCTAAAATAATTTCAATCAAAGAACAAATTATAACTCAAAATAAGTCAGTTCCTTCCCTCTCAACTCCAAGTCCCACGTTCTTCTCCTTGTTTTCCCTCCTTTAAAATTAAAAAAGTTTCCAAATTCAAAACGCAATGGTGGAAACTCAACAAATATCATAAATAATAACATTTTTTTAACAAAAAAAAATTCAAAACATATGAACATTTTCCAAGTCTTTTGTATTATATATAGTGGTGCCATTTTTAAGTCTACTAGTCATTACTTTCACGTGCGTTGCACGTGATCCAATATGTTAGAAATTAAAATCTTAAGCAACCTACTAACTTCTAAATAATTCTATTAGAATTGGAAAAATTTGATCCGAGTGCCGATACTCAAAACCGAACTTGATCCGACCTTATTTGACTTATCATTTTAACAATTTATTATATTTGATTGAAGTTTCTATAGGTAAATTAATTGCTGAGATTTAATAAGCGAAAATGTAAAAAAAAAAGTAGCAATTAGCAAATCATGTATCATTAGGCTGCATGATTAAGTAATTAATTGATCAGCCATATTCTTATCAATTGCCAACACCAACGCAAAGAATTTAATTAAATTAATGGTTATTTAATCAATTTTAATATTAAATTAGTTCATCAACAACTTTCAATTGCATAAATGAAACGGATTCATTGCTATTGATATATATTATTATAGTAATAAAGACCGGATGGAAAGAACCTAGCTAGCAGAATAATATGTTGCTGCGACACGGTCTGCATTTGAGATATATATTTCGTAGATTTAATTAAATGTAAATTAACAAAATTAAAAATTAATTGTATAATGGAAGTTTTTAGAAATATGTTAGACAAATAAGGATATAATAGAATTAAATTAAAATTAAAATCTTAAGTTTATTACTAATTTTATCCTAAAGAAGTCTATAATTATAGCTGGAAAAATTTCACTCGAGTACGGGTATTCGACTCGATAACCTAAAACCAAACCTTATCCAACCCGATTCGATCAAAAAATCCGCTCAATCCGAAACCAAAATGACCCGACCTCAAATCCTTAATGGCCCGAACCTGAATCAACCTGAATCAGATCAATCCGAGAGATTAATCCGAAATTACCGAATCAGGATTAATTATATTTAAATAACCCAAATCCAAAAAGAATTGAACTTGAAAATCGGAGGCTCAAACCCGAAATTATCTGAACCATATGACCCGAAACAGAAAAAGACCTGAAACAAAGTTGACCCAAACCCAAATGACACGACATTTGAGCGATCTGAATCACACCCAACCTAAAACCAAAAATTAACCAAACCCTTATAACTCAAAATTTCCTTAACCTGAAAATAACCTAACCCAGATAATTGAGCCCAAATCAAACCCGACCAGCCCATTTGTATATACATTGGATTTTACTATCAAAGTAACAAAAGAAATCATCGCACACGAAAAAAATTATTAACAAAATGAAATAGCAAATTTAAACCCACAGTAAGGGTTACATTTATCTAGCAAAAAATTAGTTATAAATCAATAAAATAATTGCACTCTAAGAAAATATTAAATTTTAATCATAATACATTAAACTATCAAATAGAACATGTCAATCACAATAACCTTTTAAATTAAAATGGTAAAAATAAGCCATCAGGCATTTGGCCTGGTGGTAGAGTACTGGACTCTTAGTTCCAGCCTACCCAGACCATGAGGTCTTGGGTTCAACTCTCACGGAATGTGAGTTTGTTTGTAATTTGTTCGTTTATTTGGTAGGTAGTTACTTTATTTATGTTATAGTTTCTAATTTGGGTTGAATTCTCATTTAGATATTTGGGCATAAAGATTTATTTGAATTGTAATGAGATTTCACTGGTTCTATTTGATGGGGAAGGGGTTTGTTGGCTCATAGATTAGCATTTCGATAATGTAGCTAATCATGTAGTGGTGTACGGGTCATCCTGTGCATTTGTAATCCCAATTTCTTCAAGAAATGAAAATGATTCTTATCTCAAAAAAATGGTAAAAATAAAATAATTATAAAGTATTAAATTTAAATAAAGAAAATAGAGTTTTTGGTAGAATAAAATTGTATATTAAGAATTTTAATATATCCAATTTTTATTGGAAAATAGTAAAATGATAAAAATAAATAAATTATAAAGAAATTAGATTTAATAATTGAATAAAAATAGAGTTTTTAGTTGAATAAAACTACAATAGTTTAAGCAAGGGCATTTAAGAGATATATTCAAGAAAATAAGGGTATAATGTTCGATTTAAAAGTTTCACAAAATTTGTACTTTTATATATAGTATAGATATAGATAGATAGATAGATAGATATAGATATAGATATATACAAAATATAGTACCCACCCTAAACTGGATCCGCCACTGAACTTGAAGAAGACGATCATAAAACTTAACTTGATGTTGGTCCCATGTGCACAAGTTAATCATACATGTAGCACGTGAGACTTTTTTTTTTTTGAAGAATATTTTTTTTAGTAGATTGTGTTAGGTATAGTTAGGATAATAATATGTGCACGTGTTAGCATTATATTGGTACAATTTAATTTTTAGTTCTAGGTTTAAGTACTAAAATTACGTTTTAGGTTTAAATGATTTGATCTCCTTTTGATATTAATTAATTGTCTTATTTCTTTTATATAACATAATATAATATATTAATATAATATATATATTATATATATAATTTTTTTTTGAGATATATTATATATATAATTCATTGACCATGAATTCATTAAAATTGTTAGTTATCATATATATTTCTTCCCATATAATATTTTAGACACTTATTTATTTTCAATTAATTGATTAATGATTATTACTTCATTAGTATATTATAACATGTCTTCAGTCTTCCTCAAATTTAACTAATTTACTCATTTCATTTAATCTAAATAAATGTTAGACTTATATCCTATTAATCTAAACAAATATTAGACTTGCCTATGTATGTATCTCAATAGTCAATATATTCAATAGGATTAAGATAAGCTAAAAGTCCTATTTAGAATAAAGTTATTATAAAATACTCCAATCAAGTTAAGACTTTATTATCCAACAGATGGAGTCTAATTTGGATGCAAGTAAATGGTTGAAATCTGTTGTAGATTCATTGACGAAAAGCGAAACAAAATCACCCTCTTTATAGAGAATGTAAGGAATTTGAGGAGGTGGAGGTAAAACAAGATTGCCTGCTAAAGGAAACAAATGTTGCAGAGTGAGTGAGAGATGTTTTGAAAGGATGTTTTGCATGAAAAAGGAGGTTGGGAATGGGAATTTAAAGAAGAAAAGGGGTTGAACAGGAGCAGAAGGTAGGAATTTCATGTCAAAGAAGTTGAGGGAGAGAGGTTGTGGGAACTGAGCCTGGTGGAGGAGACATATGGCTAACATGATCTTCAAGGACATTGATGGTATCTAGGAAGCTCTAGATTTGGAGAACTTGATCTTTGTTTACAAATTATAATCTTCAAAATGGTTTATGGAAAGAACTTCTTTTGATTTGGAGATTTATATAAACATTGCATATTAAATATGAAATTCTGATTTCGAATCTATATGTTTCTCATGTACTTATAGATTCACCAACCATATCCAAATATAGGTATCATCATAATAAAGAATGAGAATAACTTTTATTCTTACTTAATTTCTTAGTGTCTAGCTTGTCCAAATTTTTATTTAGTTAATTTAGATTTTGTGATCAATAATCAATATATATTATTCTACATGTTTATTGATTCAAATATCTTTGTTTTTCTTTTTTGCTACATAAGAACGAGTAACATAAATTAAAGTCTCAAAACTCCCTCGCCAATCTTGTCATTTTAAGAAGAGGTAAGAGTTGTGTTGGAGGTTCATCATGCTACTAGGTTATCATGGGTCAAAGTCGCCGGAACATTCCCACATCTATAGTAAAGCCGAAATTAATTAGTAAAGATGAAATTAGGCTGTGAGCCTGTGACTTGTGATCATGTTAGCTTTTTGGGGTTTTTTTTTAAATAAAAATTTGTCTTGATTATAGTTTAGGGGACAAAAAGGCTAATAAATTTTGTAGAAGCTAGAAAAATACCAAGCAATTAACTCAATAAACAAACCATAAATCAACTTTATTCAATCAAGCAAATAATTGCAGAAACCATCGCCGCATATCGGCTTTTAAGAACAACGACACAAACTTTGGTTTTTCACAACAAACTTAAATTGCGGCACATATTTTTGCTTTTATACTTAGGTTTTATATGGGATTTAATCCCATGCACTCAACCACACTAAAAACATTGTAACAAACCAATAATAACATGACACCTAAGCAAACTATTTTATTGCTTGGTTTAAACTATTCCAACATAGCCTCCCTTAAACCAAGTCTTCAAGTTTCACCATCCCAAGCATCTTCTTCAACTTCAAGAACACATACGTCTTCAATGGTTTTGTAAAGATATCAGCAACCTGCTCCTCAGAAGAGCAAAACTCAACCACAATCTCATTGTCTCTCACCAAGTCTCGAATGTTGTGATACTTGATGTCAATGTGCTTGTTGCGACCATGAAACACTGGATTTTTTATCATTGCAATTGCTGACTTGTTGTCACAAAACACCTTTGTAGGCTTCACATGTTCATGTTGTAACTCACTAAGCATCATTCGCAACCATACAGCCTGAGTAGCACAACTTGCCGCTGCAATATACTCCGCCTCTGCAGTGGATACAACAACAACCTGTTGTTTCTTAGATAGCCAAGAGAACACACCAGTTTCAAGAAGGAACGCAAAAGCAGAAGTACTTTTCCGCTTTTCAACATCACCTTCCCAATCACTATCTGTATATCCAATAAGCTCCACATCATTAGCACAAGAATAAAAAATTCCATCACTAAATGTACCTTTGATGTATCTCAAGATATGCTTAGCTGCCTGCAAGTGAGATTGTCGCGGATTCTCCATAAACCTTCTAATTATCCCCACACTATACATGATATCAGGCCTCCTAGCTAGGGGTGTTCGTCGGTCGGGTCGGTCGGTTTCAGTTGTAGAAATTTCAAATTTTTGAGAAATCGACGGGATGAAATTAACCACCGACCACCGATCGAATTGTTGGATAACCGAGCTCCACCGACCGAAGTCGGTTTCGGTCGGTTTCTCGGTTTCCATGGGTATCGGTTTTGTCATTCAAAATCAGAATTCATAAAGTAATAAAACAGTTTTCATAATTTACCATACATACAAATTGAAATCAGAATACTTAAACTTCAAATTCCTGCAGGCCTGCAGCCTATATCTGACATCATAAACTGAATGGAAAATGAAACTGTAGGACACCTCGAAAACTATAATCCATAAAAGGAATATATGGAAAACATAAGCAAGAATTCGACATCCGACATCAATCACACTGTATTAGCAGTTCAATTTCAATTCTTCAAACATTACCTGTTGGCAAAGGACTTCTTCCAAACCTTCTTGTGTGTCCTTTCTCTTGAATCTATGAAGCGTCTTTCTGTTTGAAAACGCCTACCAGAAGTGGACTTGGAATATTTGTTTAGTTCAAGAAGAAGGGAATAGGTCTGTATTGTTCACCAACATAATGTCTACAAACATGTGAAATCATCTTCAATGTTGCTCAAAGAATCCAACATTTAAGACAGTATGCAGAACTTTGTGCAAACACATTCAAGCGCATCTGAAGCAGTAGTTGACTACTTGATTTTCGGTGGTGTGTAATCTTGAAAGAAAAATACAAGCAAGCTTCTATTTTAGCTTCAGAACAGAATAAATTGGATTCAAAAGGAATTTCAGTGACCCGAAACACTCTGACTCAAATTTGCAACTTCTCAGAGGTAATTACAGGAAGCAACAACAAGTGATGATGCATACCTCAAATAGTAACTAAAAGAAGAGAGAGAACTCGAAGGAATTGCTCACCTTGATTATTGTTTGGGTTTAACAGTGCCGGTTTTCAAATTGGAAATTTCGCACCTCTGGTTTCAATCCATCAAAACAGTGAAGCAAAACAAAGAAAAAAGGGGGGAAAATCTAGTATTCTTCCATAGAAACTGGAAATTGGGAAAAAAATTAGGGATGGGTTGAGGTTGGAATTTTCGGTGAGATAAAACAACAAAACAAGAAATTAAGCCTAAAACTAGAGGGGAACAACAAATGGAATGGAAGAACACTAGATTTCCACTGAAAATCCTAACCTACGGATTGAAATTGCCAATTTAGGGACTGCGATGCGAGTGGGAGAAGAGAGGAAGAGAAGAACTCGAAGAGGAAGAGAGAGAAGAGAAAGAAATCTGATATATTTCTTAGGTATTTATATTTTTCATTTTATAATTATATTTCTGATATATTATAATATTATATATATATAAACTAATTAAATATAATATAAAATATATATATATATATATAATATAATATATTATTATATTTCGTCGGTTTTTCGATCGGGTTTCGATTTCGAAACATAAGGCCGGCAACCGCCCGACCTTCCCCCTTTCACCGTCGGTTGCAACCGACAAACCGACCACCGCCGATGAACACATACCGACGAGCGTCGGTTCCGTCGGTGGCAGTCGGCTTGGGCGGTTGCCACTGACGACGAACACCCCTACTCGTAGCTGTCAAGTACTACAAACTTCCAACTAAGCTCTTGTAATTAGTTGCATCAACTAACTCACCACTACCATCTGACACAAGTTTCAACCTTTCTTTAATAGGAGTCAAAATAGGATTGCAAGACTCCATCTTAAACTTCTTCAAGACATCGCCAACATATTTTTTCTGCGAAATAAATATACCAGCATCTGTTTGCTTCACCTCAATACCAAGGAAGTACGACATCAAACCCATATCAGTTATCTCAAACTGAGCAATCATGGCCTCCCTGAAACTCACTAACAACTGTGGATTATTGCTAGTGAAAATTAAATCATCCACATACAAGCACACAATGATGATATCACCTTGCAAGTTAGATTTTACATACAAGTATGCTCATATGGGCACCTCTGAAAACCATGATCAAGAAAGTAAGAATCAATGCGAGTATACCATGCTCTAGGTGCTTGTTTCAATCCATACAAGGCCCTTTTCAACCTGTAAACCTTGTCTTCTTCCCCTTTCTTAACATAACTTGGAGGTTGTTCAACATACACCTCCTCCTCAAGAACACCATTCAAAAAAGCAGACTTAACATCCATTTGCATAATTTTCCAACTATTCTGAGCAGCAAGTGAAATAACCATTCTAACAGTATCAAGTCTAGCAACAGGTGCAAATACCTCAAAATAATCAATACCTGGCTTTAGCTTGTAACCCCTAGCTACCAAGCGTGCTTTAAAGCGATCAACTTCACCATTAGGCTTGTACTTAATCTTGTACACTCATTTAACACCAATTGGCTTCTTTTCCTTGGGAAGAGAAGTAAGCTCCCAAGTACCATTCTTTTCAATGGCATGAATCTCATCATCCATGGCTTTCACCCAATGATCATCACAAGCAGCATCATTAAATGTCAAAGGATCACAATCTGCAAACATGGCATAATGAACAATGTCATCACTATCATCAAAAGAATCTGAATTAGTAAAAACCTCATAACCCTGCAAACGAACATTTGGCTGCCTCAATCTTTGTGGACGGCTAGAAGTTGCTGCAGGTATTGGCTCCACCTCTCGATTAACATTAAATCCATCAACAACAACAGTAGGTCTAGGCTGCAAATCCTTTCCATCATTAGACCAATCCCAAACACCATCTTCATCAAAAGTAACATCCCTGCTAACAACAATCTTCTTCGCTTTCAGATTATACAATTTGTACCATTTTGTCTCATGACTGTAACCAATAAAAATACACTTTTCAGCTTTGTCATCTAGCTTTTTTCGTAACTCATCAGGCACATAAGCAAAAGCAATACAACCAAATACCTTAAAATGCCCAATGTTAGGCTTCTTTCCAGTCCAAGCTTCATGTGGAGTTTTGTCAAGAACACTCATTGTAGGACACCTATTCATAACATAAATAGCACAGGCAACAACCTCAGCCCAAAAACCTTTCGGCAAATTTTTACTATGCAGCATACATCTCACCATATCCATAACAGTTCTATTCTTCCTTTAAGCTACCACATTCTGTTGAGGTGTGTACCTAGCAGTCAACTGATGCAAAATACCATGTTTCTCCAAGAAATCATCACATACAGTATATTCAGTACCCCTATCAGTTCTCAAAATTTTAAGACTATACCCACTTTGCTTCTGAACATAGAACACAAACTTCTTGAAAGCATCACAAGCATCAGATTTATACTTCAAAAAATAAACCCAGGCCTTTCTACTAAAGTCATCAATGAAACTAATAAAATACCCGCTACCACCAATGGAAGGAACCTCCACAGAGCATAAATCCGAATGAACAAGTTCAAGTGGTCTAGTTGCTCTCCAAGCCTGTCATTTAGGAAAGACTTCTCTATGCTTCTTTCCCAAAACACAAGTTTCACAAACTTTTTCAGGAACTTTAAGAGCTGGCAACCCAGAACCCCAATTCTTTCTAGCATGGAAATCAAGACTACGAAAATTCAAGTGCCCAAATCTCATATGCCAAAGCCAATTATCATCAACAATCACAGAAGCATGACAAGAAGGTTCATCATAATTAAGTTGCAAAGGAAACAAACGGTTTCTGGACATTTTTACCTTTGCAATCATACGATTATCAGCATCGTAAATAATGCAGCCATGCTTGTTGAAGTGCAAATCATAATCCTTTTCAGCTAACTGCCCCACACTCAATAAATTCTGACTGACATTTGGAGAGTAAAATACTTCAGAAATAAAATTCAATGTCCCATCCTTTAGCTTGATGCCAATCTTGCCTTTCCCATATACCGGTATGGACCGGTCATCACCAAGTCTCACTGATCTACGAAAAGAATCATCAAAGTCAGAAAACAAAGACTTATTTCCGCTAAGATGATTACTGCAACCTGTATCCAACAACCATTGGCTATAATAACCATCTGCACCATTTGAACTGGCCAGCAACAATGTTTCAGTATTCCCTGCAACTTTCGCATGATGATCTCTATTTTCCTGTCTCTTGGAACGACAATCTCTACTCAAATGGTCATACTTTCCACAATTATGACATTGAATATGTGACTTGCATTCAGACTGATAATGCCCATACTTTTGACATTTATAACACTGAACATTAGACATATCGCGAGTTTGATTAGTATTACCTTTTCGATCAAAGTTGCCTCTGCGATCAAAATTACCTCTGCCAAAACCTCTACCACCTTGCCTTTGACCATGCCCGAAATTTCTACCTCTCTGTTGTGGATTCGCCTTTACTTGATGCTTCAGCTTTCTCCTTCTTCACATCAATTTGAGCTTTCAATGCCTGCTCAACAGTTCCTGCAGACCTCTCATCTAACTTGTATTCATGTGCCTCCAATGTTTCCTGCAAACCAGCAATAATCATAGTTTTCAGGTCCTTCGACTCCTCAATGGTAGCGATAACATCAAAACGCTCTGTTAAGGTCCGAAGAATTTTCTCCATAATCTGAACATCGGTAATGGTTTCACCATTGGCCTTCATATTGTTAACAATTTTCTGCGTCCTCGGAAAATAATCAGCAATCTTCTCATTCTTTTCTTGTTGAAGCAGCTCAAACTGCCTCCTATATGTCTGCAGTTTCACCCTTTGAACTGGTGCTACACCTTGATAGGACTCAATCAAAGTATCCCAAACTTCTTTTGATGACTTCACATTAATCAGCTTCTGAAAGACTGACATCTCAACACTCTGCATTATATGGTGGATAGCTCGATCATCTTTCTTGCAAAGATTTTTCAATTCATTCTTCTGGGCAACTGTCCAACCAGTAGTATCTTCTGGTTGAACGAATCTCTCCTCAACAACATCCCACACATCTAACGATTTTAGAAAAAATTGCATCTGCACAACCCACTCTTGAAACAAGTTTTTACCATCAAATTTGATTGATGGAGTTTGCACAAACTGCATATTTGTAGCCATCAAGATCTTATGTCAAATAATACTAAATGTAGGAGCTAGAAAAATGCCAAACAATTAACTCAATAGACAAACCATAAATCAACTTTATTCAATCAAGCAAATAATTGCAGAAACCATCACCGCATATCGGCTTTTAAGAACAACGACACAAACTTTGGTTTTTCACAACAAACTTAAGCTACGGCACATATTTTTGCTTTTATACTTAGGTTTTATATGGGATTTAATCCCATGCACTCAACCACACTAAAAACATTGTAACAAACCAATAATAACATGACACCTAAGCAAACTATTTTATTACTTGGTTTAAACTATTCCAACAAGTTTTTTTTATTGGAATTTCACAATTTCATATTACCAATCAAATTTTAGCCTAAAATATCTTTGTAAGTAAACTTATCTTTCTTTAATTTATGCCAACAAGTGATTGGTTCAAGTGGTTCGTCACTTATTTTCCTTAAACAAAATTAACTTATAAATATTTTGAAAAAAAAAACTTATCTTTCTTTTACAGAATTTTTCTAAACGAAAAATTAATGAGCATTTCGATTCTAAACGAAACATGAATTTAATATTATTAAGAGTCAAAAGACAGCCCCTAAAACATTACACCTAGAACAATTGATCTGACATAGCTAGGGAGCCTAAACTACTAGAGAAAATTTCTCTAAACAGAAACAGGACCATGATCTTCATTAATTGTTTAAAAGATGGAAGAAAACACAAAACTAGTTATAAGGGCTTGACCAACCAAGAGCTTAAATATAATGTTGAGTTGTTATCATGGCTTAGGTGCTGCTGGAACAGCAGGCGCATGCGCATTCCGAATACAGGAATTCTTGAGCAATGGAGGGAAGAAAGGGTTCAAAGGGAACAACTTTGTCCAGCAACTGTCACTCACACTTACGATGGCCTTGCAACAACCCGTCCCAATGGGACCAATCCGGTTACCACGAAGTGACCTAAAAATCTCAAAAACACAACCTTTAACGTTAGTAAGAGGCGACCAACATTCCTTAAATTCATGTCCTGGCACATTTGGTAATAACCCTGGAACAGTTAGCTTGTTAGCAATAGCATCATTCATATTGGCTCCCGAAAGTCGTGATGAACAAGAAGCCCGGAGCAATGGGGCGAAAAAGGGGGTGAGAGGGAACATTTTAGGCCAACAATTGTTGGTAATTCCAGCAATGGCACGGCAACAAGTAGGGCCAATAATGCCAATTTGGCCACGGAAGAGTGAAGTGAAAATTTCCATGACACAACCTTGAATGCTCATAAGAGATGACCAACATTGTTGTACATCTGCAGGGAAAGGTAACAGGCCTGGAATTGGCAGAAATGGAAATGGTAGGATCAGTTGATCATGAGCCCTTCCTGTTGTTGCCAACATGGCCATGAATGCTAAACCTAAAATCATAGAATTTGACTTCCTTGATACCCCCACCATGCTGAATTTCACTAGGAAATTATTCTTACCAAAGTCTTTTAATTAGTGTTTGAGAAAAGGTTTCTGATGAATGGGTTGAAGGAGAATATTGCTGGGAATTTAATTTATAGTACCTTGAGTTAAATAACAACTTAAAACGTTTTCTTTGTAAACTGATATGGAGCCGTTCTGTGTTCTTAATTGCTGCTATAATATACATGGTCTTTACTTTTTTTTTTATTCATTAAATGTTGTTGATCGGTCCCTTTTGAGTTTATGTTATTCCTTGTTTGTTCTTCATAAATTAA
>AWWV01004920.1:0-10229 GCA_001974805.1 Corchorus capsularis | reverse complement strand
TTTTGTTGAGCATGTCTATAACATGGAGCGACAAACGTCGTCTTAGAAGTACTCCGAAGAACCCGCTGGTTGACTGTTGACCAAACAATCAAGTTTGACTCCTTTGACTGATGACTCAGCATCCACAGACAACAGATCCGATATTTGAGGACCCGACCCGGGTATGGGAATTGGTTATGTGGCATTCTCTACGCCTATAAATACAGAGTACCTTCTCACCTTTTGTCCACATTGAAAACTCCAAACTCTATACCTAAAGAAGAATACTCTCTCTAGATTCCTCGATCTACTTGAGAACGTCACTGACTTAAGCATCGGAGTGCTAATACGGGGTCCTTCACCCCCGCACTCCATAGTTGTTCTTCTCTTGCAGGTTCTTCAACCTCCTTGGTATCGGAGTTCGAGAGACGACCTTCTCAGGTCAACGTTGTGGCAGATTTTGACCACAACATCTTGGCGCCGTCTGTGGGAACCTTGGACGAATCGCTATGAGTTCACCGAGCGATATAGCACAGACGAACAAGGTTCCATCGAGTCTCCCTCCTGGGATACGGAACATTGAACTCTTCCCAAATACTCCAAGTCAGTTGCTCCAAAAAGAATCGCACGTAACCCCAACTAATGGAGTAGATGATCGGTCCACCCCTCCCACTGACCCGCTCGTCACTCCACCTCCAATACCGTCGATCTCAGCACGGGCCATGGACTTGCTACTCAGGTTTGATGCGGTGACTGGGACGTACAGGCCCCAGCCAGTCCCGATGACTGTGGAGTCGACTGTTGTCAATGAGCATATAGGGACTTCTGAGCCTAGGGGAGGCACCAGGACGCCGCTTGAAGGCAGGACACCGGGGCAAGATGTATTTCCCCGAGTGAACCCTCTGGCGGACGAACGTGACCTCCTCATCGCCCAATTAAGGGCCGAAAAAACCCAAGCAGAGAAACAAGTTGCGGAAGCTCTTGCGAGAGAACGCTCTGTTCTAGAACGAGAAAAAGCGGCCTTGGCTGAAGCTCAGGGTGCCAAAGAAAGGGCTGAGGCACTCGAAGCAGCCTGGCATCAAAGGCCAAACACTCAAGCGGACGGGCAAAGCAAGCGCCCACCTCCAAACGTATGGATGAAAGAGGGAGGAAAGCGAATCCGCTCGGTGGTCGAAATAAGCAAGGATAGGGAAGGAGTATATGAAAGTGTTGCTCCGAAAGATAAGAATCAGAGTAAGGCTGACGATCGTGGAATGCCAAAGTCCAGGAAGGACGGTGACAATGATCGACATACGCGGCATTCAGAGAAAGCTTCTTCCAAATCTGGTCCGAAGGAAAAGGAACCAAGGAAGGCCTATTCCCAAAAGGAGGCCACAAAGTCAGTTGTGAGTGAAGCCCAGATAGAGCAAATTGTGAAAGAGCAATTGAAGGAGCAGCTGAAGAAACTCTCTAGGAAAAAGAACGACGTCCTACGTCCCTTAGAAGAAATTTCAAAGGAGCCCTCACCTCTCTCCCTGGTGATTCGCCAGGTGCAGGTACAAACTCATATAAAACACCCAAAGGAGAAGTACGACGGTATTGGGGATCCTAAGCAATACATAAGCCATTTCAGGGAGGTCATGTCCATAAGGGAAGCATCAGATGCAGTAATGTGTAGGCTATTCCCTCTCACACTGGAAGATGTGGCTCAGAGGTGGTTCTATAAATTGGAGAATGGAATCATCACCAACTTTGAAAAGTTAGCCTTGAAATTTGAGGCAGGTTTCAATAGTTGTGTTCAGAAGGGGAAGACCACCAGGTACCTTAGAACGGTCAAGCAACAGCATGGAGAACGTCTCACTGAGTATGTGAAGAGGTTCAGTGAAGCGCACATACAAGTGGATGATTTGGCAGATAAAGATGCTATAGAAATCTTCATAGATGGTCTTCGCCATAAGGAGCTCTGCTACTCCCTAGGCGAAAGACCACCCAAGAAATTAAAGGACTGTTTTGACAGAGTTGAAGTATACCATGAGACGGACATCTCCATGGCTTATAAAGACGGGCTACAGCCCGAGTCAAATCTCCACAAACCGTCCGACATTCCGACGAGCAGCACAAGAAGTCTACAAAGGGAGAGAAAACGATCCCGCAAAGGAGACAGAAATAGGAAGGGTAGTAAGATTAGCTCCAGAGATCGCTCCAGGGACCCGACTTATCACAACTATACCCCTCTGGTAGATTCTCGAGCAGCCGTATTGCACGCCATCTCGAATTCGGCGCTAGCCGAGAAAGTCAAGTGGCCAGCTCCTCTGAAACCTACTCAGAGGCAGAGGCAATCAGGCAAAAAGTGTGAGTTCCACCAGAGCATGGGCCACAGCACTGAAGAATGTTCCCATCTAAAGAATGTAATAGAAGATCTCATTCGCAGAGGATATTTGAAAGATAAGATCACGATCGTCTGGAATACCCTAAAGACCCGGTAAAACGCCCCGAGGAAAAGGGGCACATTTATACCATAATTGGGGCAACTGAGGAATGGGCAACCTCCGAAAACAAAAGGAAAAATCATATGAGACAAGTCTTATCTTTGGGGATAAGGCCACCAACTCAAACGAACGTTAAGCCAGATTGGACCATCACTTTTGATAGTAATGAAGCAGGGGATTACGAGAATGAGGGAAACGACCTGATTGTGGTGACAGCAATGATTGCTAACTATACTACTGAAAGAATCCTGATCGATTCAGGGAGTGCGGTGGACATTCTAATGTATGACACTTTCAAGCAATATGGGTTAACAGAGGACATTGAAACCAACAGCTCCAATTTATGGGTTTGATCTCCTGCCTATACCAACCAAGGGAAAAGTAGATTTGACGATCTACTTAGGGGATGGCGACCACGTTTTGAACTTGCTGCACACTTTTGTGGTAGTAGACCTCCCATCTACGTTTAACGTTCTCATTGGAAGGCCATTAATTAAAAGGGCCCAAATGGTGGAAGCAATATACTGTCAGACAGTAAAATTCCCTACTCCAACTGGCATAGGCTACATTCGCACGGATCCCAGAGTGGCGCGAAGATGCCATGTGGTCTCGTTAAGTTTGCCAAACCGAGATCGAACCAAGGTCCGGGTGGAAGAAACCATGAGACCCACGCAATCAAAGACCCATTCCTCGAGTTCGTCTGGAGTCACCGATATGGAAATTTGCATGATGATTTTAGGTTCCAGGGAGCTCATAGCAGTGGATCCCGAACCCACGGAGACAGCGGATAGGGAAATCTCTACCCCCGACCCTGTTGACATGGCGGATGGCCAAGGTCCCATTACGGAACAAAACTTAGAAGGGCGTCTTCAGGTTAATACACTCAATACCAAAAATGAAATAGGCAAACCTGAACCTGTTGATAAACCAGTAAAAAGTCATTCTAAGAGTAGATATACCAGACGGAACTAATCAAATAAGCTCCATGTTAGGGCCTGACGAACAGCTCGATCTAGTCGAGTTCCTCCAAGATAATGTTGATGTTTTTGCATGGTCAGCAGCAGAAATGCCCGGCATAGATCCGACGGTCATGAGGCACCACTTGAATGTTGATTCATCTTTCAAACCAGTTAAGCAAAAGAAACGCCAATTTTCTCCCGAAAAGATTGTAGCTATACGAGAAGAGGTCGACAAACTCTTGAAAGCAGATTTCATTCGAGAGGTTCAATACCCGGATTGGGTGTCGAACGTCGTGATGGTTAAAAAGGCAAATGGGAAGTGGAGAATGTGTGTGGACTTCACAAACCTGAATAAAGCTTGTCCGAAGGACAGCTTCCCACTCCCTTCAATCGATCGCCTTGTAAATGCATCGTCTGGCCATAAGCTCTTAAGTTTTATGGATGCCTTCTTTGGGTATAACCAGATTCCCATGAACCCTAGGGATTCGGAGAAGACGTCCTTCGTAACCGAAGACGGACTCTACTGCTATAATGTGATGCCTTTTGGACTAAAGAACGCCGGAGCAACATACCAAAGATTGGTTAATAAAGTCTTCAAAGACATGATAGGTAAGTCCATGGAGGTTTACGTGGAAGATATGTTGGTAAAAAGCTCAACTATGCAACAACATCTGGATGATTTATCCGAATGCTTTGATTACTTGAGGGCATACCACATGAAGCTCAACCCCGCAAAATGCACCTTCGGAGTAGAAGGAGGGAAGTTCTTAGGCTTTATGGTCTCCAACAGAGGAATAGAAGCCAATCCAGAAAAAGTGCAAGCCATTTTAAACATGACACCCCCAGGGTCGGTAAAAGAAATCCAGAGCTTGACAGGACGGGTTGCAGCACTGAATAGGTTTGTTTCGAAGTCAGCAGACAAATGCTTACTGTTCTTTAAACAGCACAGAACCAGATCCAGATTCACTTGGACACCCGAGTGTCAAGAAGCCTTTGAGCACCTCAGTTCTCCCCCCTACTCACTAGGCCCAATGAAGGAGAAACCTTATACATGTACCTAGCAGCAACTCTGGAAACGGTGGCTGCAGTCCTTGTCAAGGAAACGGACAAAGAACAGGCGCCGATCTACTATGTCAGTAGAATACTGCAGGGTGGAGAAGTCAATTACTCTAGAATTGAGAAGCTAGCTTTTGCGCTTATAATGGCTTCCAGAATATTAAGGCAGTACTTTCACTCCCACAAGATCATAGTACTCACGGACCAGCCGCTGAAGGACATCCTACAGAAGGTGGATCTTTCAGGGCGACTTCTCAAGTGGAATGTAGAGCTCAGTGAGTTCGGCATAGAATACCAACCTATTAGAGCAATAAAGGCTCAAACTTTGGCCGATTTTGTGGCTAAATGTACGTTCCCCGAAGAACGTCCTAAGGAAGATACTTCAGTAGCAACGGACCAGTAGAAGGGGAAAGCCATTGAAGGCGAGATTTCAAATTCGATTTTACCAACAAATGCTGAGCTCGAAGCCCCACCACTCCCTACAGCGGAATTCTGGCAACTCTTCGTGGATGGATCAGCTGTACAAAAAGGAGCCGGAGCAGGGATATTGTTAATCTCTCCAGACGGACAAGAGTTCCAGTATGGTATGACGTTCGGTTACCCTCTCTCTAATAACGCAGCAGAATATGAAGCTCTCTTAATAGGGTTAGGGATGGCAGATTGCATGAAGGTGAAAAAGCTGAGAGCCTTCACAGATTCCCAGGTGGTGGCCGAACAGGTGCTAGGCAGGTTCGAAGTCAAGCAACCAAACCTGGTCGCATATCACCAAAGGGTTCAAGAGATGTGGTCCAAGTTCGCAGAAGTGACAATTGAAAAAATACCTAGAGAGTAGAATACAAGAGCAGACGTACTCTCCAAACTAGTCTCGGTAAACACAGCAGCAGCTCGGGGTACGATCTTCTTGGAATACAAGGCCAAACCATCTGGACAAGAGTCTCAGATACTCGCTATCGAAGAAGAAGAGCCTTGCTGGAAAGACAACATAGAGGACTTTTTGAAAGGGACCAGTCCGCCCTTAAGCCAAAGAGGCACTATAGCCCAACAGAGACGATCGTCGAGATACATCTTGATCGACGACGTTTTGTATAAAAAATCTTATTCCCACCTACTCCTTAGATGCTTGGGTCCAACTGAAGCACGAAAGGTCTTAATAGACGTTCACCAAGGATCCTGTGGACATCACATGGGGGGCAGAGCACTCGCCTTGAAGGTTTTAAGGCAAGGTTACTACTGGCCTACAATGAAGAGCGATGCAGCAGACCTGGTAAAAAGATGCGAACGATGTCAGAAGTTTGCCAAAGTACCAAGAGCCCCTGCAGAAGAGCTGAACGTCATAGCAGCCCCGTGGCCGTTCGCCATGTGGGGACTTGATTTAATCGGCCCACTCCCAATAGCTACTGGGAAGAGACGATTCGCTATTGTTGCATGTGACTACTTCACCAAGTGGGTAGAAGCAGAACCGCTAGCTAGCATCACTCGCTTTTCAGTTGAAGAGTTCTTGTGGCAGAACATCCTATGTCGCTTCGGAGTACCCAATGTCATTGTTTCGTATAATGGCCTGCAGCTTCAGGCAAGCATGTAAAGGACTTCTGCAAACAACACGGGACGAGGTTAGTGGCCAGCTCTGTGGTCCACCCACAGACGAACGGGCAAGCAGAATCCATGAATGGGAAAATACTGGCTGGAATGAAGAAAAAGCTAGATGACGCAAAAGGGAAATGGGTTGATATACTCCCAAGGGTCCTATGGGGAATACGAACTACAAGCCATACAGGCACCGGAGAAACGCCTTATAATCTGGTGTACGGAACGGAAGCAGTCATCCCAGCAGAAATGACAGTCCATACCTTCAGAACTGCGCATTATTCTCAAGACACAAATGGAGATGAGCTTAGAATGAATTTAGACCTCCTGGAGGAAGTCCGACTGAACTCTCAGCTCAGACAAGCCAATAGATCCATGCAGGCCAGCAAATACTACAATCAGAAGGTTCGTCACAGGCAATTCCAAGTCGGTGATCTGGTTTTAAGGAATTGTGAAGCCAGTAGGCCGGCCTCGGAAAGGAAAAAGTTTTCACCCAGCTGGGAAGGACCATACCAGATCGTCAATGTGCTAGGAAGAGGGGCTTACAAACTGAAAGATCTGGCCAACAAGGAAATCCCTAGGACGTGGAACGCTATTCACCTGAAGAAATATTTTCAGTAACAGTTTGTTTGAAGAATATATTATTGTCAGTAATAGTTTGTAACAGCAATGAGCAAGGATTTAAGTTCTATTTTCCAAAATACCATTTATGATGGGTAAATTAATAAAAGGCTAAATGATCAATTCAAGATATAACGTTTGCCCGAAAATCCAATTGAGGATATAACGTTTGACGAGGTGCCAATTCAGGATATAACGTTACCAAAAGGTTACAATTAAGGATAATTTCTAACGGTTCCGCAATTCTGAGCCACACGCGCCGTTAAATCGGGTGAGGAGAAAAAATGTGTACACGTGGCTTTTATTTTAGTCATCTGTCTTTTTTTTTCTTTAAAATAAATTCAGAATAATTAAATATTTTAAATAATGATAATGGAATTACCAAGTTGCCCTTACTTATTAATGCCTAAACCCTAACTACTAACCTCTTTAAAATAGAAAAGTTATTTTCAATTTTTTTCCTCCACTAGCCGCCACCCCCTTTAAAATTTATATATATACCTAACAACTTTTTTTTTGTTTTATCCTTTACTTTTTGGATCAAAACACCCTTTTTTTCAAAAACACCTCAAGAACACTAAGAACAACAAGAACAAACCCAGCCGCCGGCAACAAGAACACAAAGGGGAAAATTACAAAGGTGAAAAATTCTGGACTTCCACTTTAGTTTGAGATATATAAAGGGGAAAAATTAGAACAAGAGGTAAAGTTGAGACGCAATATAGAACTAACTTTTTTCTCTTTTTCCTTCCTTTACTACTTTCTTTGTTGCTTCCTAAATGTAAGAATTACAATGATGTTACAAACAGGATCAGTGATTTACTGACCCATTACTAGATACGGCCGTTACTAGATAAAGATTCGGGCTCTGTTTTTTTAATAACAAAATGGTCAACGACCCTGACAATATTCACCGAATCCTGCTAGCCTGCCTATGCGCCTCCATTTGCTTGGATATTTTCTCCGATGGCTCAACTGTTGTGGATGTTTGGGCTCCCCATCCCAGTCATGATTTAACTTCCATTCCTTAGGAACCTGGGGCCTGGGCATGTCAAATGGAAGAGTTTTTATCTCACAAATGTTTATATCCCAAGCTTCCTTAACAGGGAAAAAAAAGTGTTTTACCATACAAATATCATGTTTCAAACCTATTTGATACATTCTAGGACCCATTTGGGCAGAAAAAGTTTCAAGAGAAAATGGGCAAAAAGAAAACCTGAGATAAGTTAAAAGGGAAACACTTGCAGTGACTTTAGGCCAGACCTTGCTCAACCATGGCGGATTGATGAGGTTCAAGGAGAAGGAAGAAGGAAGCAAGGGAAAGTGAAAGGGTTTGGATTGGCGAAGGGAACTGATTTCTTTGGAGATTTATGGTTTGTCTTGGTGATTGTATTGTGTTGATTTTTGGTTTGAGAGAAGGAGTCTTGATTTTCTGATTAGTTCCTAAGTGATTTAATTTTCTAGATTTTTCGGCATAAATGGTTTTTATTAATTAATTAATTATTTATTAAATACTCATTTAATAATTTATTTTTTAATTATTTCTGATTTATATTTTCTTTTTCTGATTTTTTATTTTTTAATTATTTTTCATTGCCAAAAATGCCACGTGGCAGCCACGTCAGCAGTTAACGGCACGTGTGGCTCAAAACTGGGAAACCGTTAGAAATTATCCTTAATTGTAACCTTTTGTTAATGTTATATCCTGAATTGTTACCTCCTCAAACTTTATATCCTCAATTGGATTTTCGGGCAAACGTTATATCCTGAATTGATCATTTAGCCTTAATAAAATTCCAGAAGTCAAACGTTGATGCATTTGTCTCCCTCGAGACCGTTTTACCAAAATAAAAACGATCATTGAATCGTAACTTAGGTAAAACGAACGTCTCCCACGAGACCATTTTACCAAAATAAAAACGATCCTTGAATCGTAACTTAGGTAAGATGAACGTCTCCCTCGAGACCGTTTTACCAAAATAAAAACGATCCTTGAATCGTAACTTAGGTAAAACGAACGTCTCCCACGAGACCGTTTTACCAAAATAAAAACATTCTTTGAGTCGTAAAAGACGAACGTCTCCCTCGAGACCGTTTTGCCAAAAATTGTACGATCCTTGAATCACACTCAAAGGTGAAAGACGTACGTCTTTCCTTTGTAAGCTAAAAGGTTCATAAAAGATTATCAGAAAACAAACACATCATGAAAAGAAAGAGAGAAGCAAAATAGCACCAATCAAACTGACAAATATTCATAACCATAAAACGAGCGGAGAAGAAGTTGCCCAAAGAAAATAGTTCAAATATGTCCCAACCAAGTATTCAGAGAAGAAAGAGGAAAGGAAATTAAGGATTCAAGTTATTACAACACCAACATCATGGGAATACAAATTAAAGACACTCATTTCTTTTTCTGACGCTTGTTCGACGCTTGCTCTGAATTGTCACCCTCGCCAACAGGGCCTTGGGCGTCGCCCGTCTGAGAAGGAGTCCCAATCGGGGCAAATCCAATCGTGCCCGGCTGAGCGTCTGAAGTTCCTCGATAAAGGTCAATTTTTTGGTCCTGGATGAATGTTTCAAGCGTCTTGTGGAGGATAGGGTCGAGAAGATAGCCAGGAGGGAGTTCGTCGCTCTCAAAGTTAACGTTAGAAACGTCAAGATTCGGATGCTCCCGCTGAATCAAATAAATAGCGGAATCGCGAGCAGAATTCATATGAGCAGCCATCTGTTCCAAGCACAACTCGATCTGCGCTTTAAGCCTGTTGTTCTCCACCTACAAATCACATGTTATAAAGCAAAGCAGTAAAGACGAACGAGAGGGAATGCACCGCTTAAGAACCTTAGTACTTGAAGGGCGGTTTTCTCCGTTGCCCAAGACGTTTTCTCCTTCAGAAAAGCCTCCCGTTCGTCCATGATCGTCTTATTCCTTCGCTGAACCCTGTCTTTTTCATCATGTAGCTCAAGTTTGACGTCCTTCAAAGCCTTCATGTTGCGAGACAAGTCCTCACTGAAAGCCTTTAGCTGAGCGTCCTTCTCTAAAATCAGAGTTTTGGACTGGTCCTGTTCCTTTTGATGGCGAACTAAGGGAGCGCCTGGAAGCCTATCAAAGATATACTTGGCAACTTGAGGAGCCCACTCAGAAATCTCTTTCTCAAAAGCGGCAAAATTCCCCCGCGCCACAACAAGATTCTGCGGAAACACGAACGGCGGTATAAGATGCATTGTGAGCCAAAGTATTAGTAGATATACGAGTAACGATCCGAGAAATACCTGAATAGTTGCGCCCACCATCAGAGCAGCGCGTTCGACAGGAGCAGCATCCCTAACGGCCCTAAAGTCATTTATATCAGCATAATTAAGGCCAAAGGAAAAGAACGCTGCCATCAGATCGATGAACCGGGGGGCGGTCTCCCTCTCACAGTCCTTCCTGTAACCACTCGGCGAAGCCTCCGCCAGAAAAAATTCCAGAAAGTAATGAAGGGAAGTCAGGGTCGAAAGGCGGGCGAGAGCTTGATCCCATCAGAGGTGGAGATTTGTACGCGGGATGGGAGCTTAACGGACG
>AWWV01004919.1:0-36358 GCA_001974805.1 Corchorus capsularis | reverse complement strand
TATATATATATATATATATATATATATATCACAAGTCTAAAACAAGGATTTACATACTATGGGTTAATAATATATATATACTAACTAACATGTTGGTTGCTTGGCCTTCTTCGTAAAATAATTTAAGTAGACTTCATCTTGGTCATCTGTGGAGTAGAAGACCCGCTAAAAATTGAACCATTTTATAACTTTTTTTTAAATTTGCTTTCATTTATAGACACAAAAATATAGATCTTCCTAGATATTTCCTCTACTTCAAGCTTGTCAACATCTTTTGTTTGTCAATCAATCGAATTGAGTATTCTTAATATCCATCGATATTATCCAGTCATCGCTACAGCTAGCTATGTACTCCACAAACCAACCAAAGTCGCCGCTGGTTGCAGGGCAAGAGGTTCCGGCAACTGGGATTCCAATTGCCTCACCAAACCAGCAATATCATCCTCCTCCGCCCACGACTCAGAGTACTTATGTGCAATCGCCTGCTCCCGTCGGCCACCAGCAGCATGCTGCAGCAGGGACACGGGTTGGCCGTTGGTCCACTGGACTTTTTGACTGCTTCTCCGATGTTCCAAATTGTAAGCTCATTTTTTATCTTTTCAAAAATCAAGATTTTTTTAGTTGTGTGAAAAATAATTAATGTATATTCTCATTTGATCATCATTTACTTAGGTTGCATCACATTTTGGTGTCCCTGCATCACTTTTGGACAAATTGCTGAAATTGTCGATCAAGGATCAACTTGTAAGTTCTTCTTTTTCTCCTTTAATTCTTGTGTTCTTATCACATAGTTATCTTCTTCTTCTTCTTTTTTCATTCTTTTTGTTCTTTCTTGGTTAGTTAAGGCAAAACTACACGAGAATATAGTTGAAATATAATACTCTGTTTTGTTCAATTAATCCAGATTAATTGTCCTCTGTTTTTAACAGAATTTAAACTATAATTTGGTAAAATTTTATACAAGGTTTATACATATATAATTTGAAGTATTAGGGTTTTTAATTAATCCCCATGATGATACATGAAAAAACAAGCAATGGGTTGGGAAAATATTTGACCCATAAACTTTTTAGTTAAAACAATCTTCCTTTGGTAAATTGTTAGTTTCTTATGATGAAAGTTACTTAATGTGTATTATGATTCATTAAATAGTTAATGACGATGTGTTGTCGATGTGATAGTTAATAAAATTAAGAAGAGAAAGGTGCATAGATTCCACTTCCCCTGTTTCATATGGTTTTTTAATAATTATAAAATAGTAAATAATTAGGGTTGTGATGAATGATGAAGAATGATGATCATGTGCATGTGCAGCTTGCGGAGTGAGTGGAGCCCTGTACGCGGTGCTGGGTTGGGTGACAGGGTGCGCTTGTCTCTACTCTTGTTTCTATCGATCCAAATTGAGGAGTCAATACATGTTGGAGGATGGACCATGCTGCGATTGCTGCGTTCATTTTTGCTGCGAGGCCTGCGCCTTGTGTCAAGAATATCGCGAGCTCAAGAGCCGCGGATTCGACATGTCCCTCGGTACCTAACATTTCACTCTGAGGCCTGTGGCATGCCTTGCGCGATTAGAACTAGTTTTATTATAAAAGCCGGGTTTATTATTTTTATGTTTAATGTATTAATTGTATTGGAATATTGTGTAGGATGGCATGGAAACATGACGAGGATGCAAAACCAGCAGCAGGGAATGGCGCCGCCGCCGACGGCTCCAATGGTGGAAATGGGCATGAAAAGATAAAATCATAATTAATTAGAGTGATCATGATCATTGATCTCTTCTTAAACATTATATGAAGGAAGCTTGGCAATCTGGAGATTGCAATAGCAATCCGGCGTTTTCTGAATAAGTAATATGGTTGAAATAATTGCAATAAACAATGTTCAGTGTGTATTTCAATCTTGTAAATGATTTCGTCCTGTTTGGTACATTTTGGTATTTGTATTATTATTAAGGAAAACAGTTCACCTTTTCTTCATGGCAACCACAACTTTAACCGAAGCATGATCATATATAAGCCCGGTATCATATATCTTTTCAATTAATTGACTAAAAGAAAAAGCCCATATCCTGCAGCCAAACTAGTATTAAATATTATTAATGGACCTAATTAGGCAATTAAAGTTATTTAAGCCTTTTCAATACATAAAAGTTCTTATCATTATTCTTGTTCATTCATGAGCTTTCAATTAACATCAACTTACCTTGAAATTAAAACATAGCAATTTGCAATTACTTGGTATTGTATGGTGGCAAATTGTTACAAATCTGAGGATTATGATAGAAAATGGCCAACAAAAGAATAATTAAGACAGACATTGATTGTTATCATCATATGAGAAAAAAAAAATTATAGTGATTGCTTTTGAACTACTTAATCCTATTAAGATTGATTTAATTTTTCCCAAAGTTTCTAGCATTTCCATCATTTTGAAATATAATACTGCCATCATTTTATTATGAGGATAATGATTGAAACTTTATGAAGTGCTGACGAAGTCAAGGAAATGAGGAACCAACCAACTGACCAATTGAATGTTAAAGCCAAGTTGGACAACCAAATTTATACTTAAAAATATCATGAAAAGTAGAGCATTAATTTGATCAAATTGGAGACTCTAAACACTCAACATATTTCAGAGGAAATTTATTGTGAATAGAATGGGTCATATACTTGAAGAAAAGCCGCGACGCGGGCGGGCTAATGGGTTTTCGGTTCAAGTTAGAAAGAAACGAAGAAGGAAAACCAGATTACACTCATTAGTTACTTGTGGAAGAAAATACATGGTTTTTTTTTTTCCTCTCTCTAAAGTCCATCGAATTCGCAAGTTATAGGTAAATTCTACGGAGTACTAATGGGTCGTTTGACATTGTTTTCGTTTTTCTGTTTTTTGTTTTTGTTTCGTTTTCGTTTTGTTTTTGTTGCGCTGTCAATTTTTGAAAACATGTTTGGATATACAATTTACTTATATGTTTTTAAATAAAAAAAAAGTAAAAGAAAAAATGGTTAAAAAACATGTGAATTACTGTTAATCATTCTGTTTCTGTGTTTTGGAAATATTTTGAAAAAACATAAAAACACAAAATTCTTGCTTCCACTTTTTTCCAAAACACTGCTTCGTTTTCCAAAATTTTTGAAAACGTAAACAGCCTGTCAAATATGTTTTCACTGTTTTGTTTCCAAAGACAGGAAATTAGTAACAGAAAACAGAAAACAAAAACGATGCCAAACGATTCCTTTTTCTTTTTCAAAACTATGAATTGCCTTTGCCACTAAACGAAAAAAATGGGATGTTATTGTCTAGTGTTTCAGGGGCTGTTTTCCTTGGTTTTTCCAGGACTTCTCGTTGTTGTGTCACTGGGTATACTTGGGTTTTTTGGTTTGTTGGTCTGTTTTGCCATGGTTTTGTATTTGTAGGGTGGGAGTACTCTTTTCCCTTTTTGAGGTTTTTTCCCACTGGATTTTACCTCATGGAGATTTTAACGAGGCTCCCTTCTTCCCCTACTCTTTTCTTTAATAATACCTTGCTTTTCAAAAAAAAAAAATTATATCATCTACATTGAATTTAATCAACTTATAAGAATAACTATATGTTTCCCCATTAATTTCCATGTCACGACCTGTTGACTTTTGTCAATAATGGAATGCGCAAACAAGTTTCTTACACAAACACCATAGATAAGTCTAAGTTGACTGTCCAACCAAAAACTGCCGCGTGGAGTGGTCCACACAATACTTGGTAGCTTCCTCGCAACCTCAAGGATGTGATCTCACGCGCAAAGACTTCAATGGTTCCACTCCTTATTGACTTGTCAATTCATCTTTTCTCTTGATATATAATATACTCTCATCAAAACTCCAATCCAAAACCAAGTGCCAAACTTCTTATTTTCTCCAATAAAAATCTCTCCCTCTTTTCATCAAATCATTCCATTGAATTCTGTTTTATTATAGTTTTTAGCAGCAGCTAGAGCTTATAAATAATTGCTGTAAGTTCTAAATATATCCTATATACCAAGATATTATACCCATGGCTTCCCCTAAGCAGCAAAGTGGGTATGAGAAGTATGAAGCTGCACCGCCGCCGCAGTACGGCCAAGCTGCCTCCACCGGAATTCCACTCAGCTCCTCCAACAACTACTACTCAGAAAGTTCTCATGCCCATCTTCAGACTAAAACTAGAGTCGGTTGGTCCACCGGCCTCTGTGACTGCTTCTCCGACTGCAAAAACTGTAAGTTCTTATTCATCTTAAATTCGTCTGGCGGCGGCGCGTGAGAGGAGCAAGATTTGTTGAAAAGTCGTAAAGTACCCCATATGGTTTGGTTTCTAACTTTCTATTATTATTGTCTTTTTTTGTTCTTACAGGCTGTATAACATGTTGGTGCCCATGTGTCACCTTTGGCCAAATTGCTGAGATTGTTGATAAAGGATCATCATGTAAGTTCACAACAACACATATTATAAACTGTTTGGTTAGCTAGAATTATAGTATTTCATGAAATTCTGGGCTTGAATCTTAGATTCAATTAATATATACTTTGGGTTTTGTTTGTTTCTCCAATATTTGACAAATTCAACTATATTATATTATATATAATACAATTAAAACCAGTAGGGCATATTTCCCAGTGGTTTCTTAGCAAATTTCCTCACTAGAACAAGAAATCCAATTAGATTTTCTTCATTAATTTATTTACTAATAAAGTAATAATAATTGTTAGTATGAAATTAATAATTTTATGTTGGATAATTAAAATGCAGCATGTGGGGTAAATGGAGCACTATATACACTAATAGCGTGCGTGACGGGGTGCGCGTGTTGCTACTCGTGCTTTTACCGCTCCAAAATGAGGCAGCAATATATGTTGAAGAAAAGCCCATGCGGGGATTGCCTTGTTCATTGCTTCTGCGAGTATTGTGCCCTTTGCCAAGAATACCGTGAGCTCAAATCTCGTGGCTACGACCTTTCCATCGGCTGGCATGGCAATATGGAGAAGCAGAACCGGGAAGTCGCCATGACTTCCATCCCACCATCCGTCGAACAAGGCATGACCAGATGATCCAAATGTCGCCGCTATATTATATATTAAATGTTGAATTCTTAGTTTCAGTGATTAAGATATATCTATGAACATAAAGATGCCACTTCGTGTTATTAGTCATGTAATTATTGTTTGTCTCTGTATGGATTGTTCTTTGTTTCCATCTTCTGTTATGATATTTTTGGAGGTTTGACAATGTGTTTAATTCTTAAATATATTGTTGGTGGAGGAATATTTGCCTAAGTCAGGTTATTAAACAATGATCTGATGTTAATATCTTGGGTTTGTCGTGAGGTTCTTGTCATGTCTGGAAATCTAATGATTAATAATGTTTAGTACTATTTGAAGTTTTAATACTGATTTTATATATAATTTCATTGCTTGGTCCAAGCTTAATTATAATTAGATTAATATAAACACCAATATATATATATATATTCCAATATTGGGATAATTAAATGGTAAACGCAATACATTTGATCCTAATGATTGACGTAATGAAAGCTGGCACAAGATTAATAATATTTTGACTTGTGATAATTTAAAAATAAGAACCATATAGTGTGTTAGCTGATCTATAAAGTATTAATTCGATGTGGTTGATGTTTGTGATTGTGCTGATTACTTGTAATAAATACAGTGATGTAAGGTTTTTCGATATTAAAACTCATAATTTAAATTCTGTTGACTCGGAATGGATTAGAATGTAATTAATTAGAGATTTCTAGACTTAATCCATAGTGTTTGTATTAAAAAAAAAAGGAATATTCATCTACAAACCCTAAAATTCCTTAACCTTGTTGATATAGAAGATGAAGGTGACGAATATCACCAATATTAATAATTGAAAACTATAGTGGAGCGCACGAACTTGCATTAATTTAAGATATTCTTAATCACGGTTTTGCTTTCTACTCCCTTCCAATTTTCTATTATAGAAGGTTGGAGAAGCATTAATTCTATTATCTACCTGTGTGTGTGTGTGTATATATATATATATATTGAATAATAAAACCTTATTGCGTATATATACATCATAAAGAAAGTGATAGCTCATTAATTAACCAATTAATTTTTTTAGAAGAATCAAATATATAAATTATACATTATACATTGCATATATAAAAAATTGAAACCATTCAAATGTATATATATGAATTGGAAATATTTTTCAATATATATAAAACAATTAACAATGTAAATTAAAAGAAAATCCTCAAGCCTCAAAAAGTCATTCGTCCCTACTTATTTTTGTATGCCTATCCCTTAAACCAACTTAATTTTATTAATGCAGTCTAACTTCCATAAATTAATACTCGATAAATTAATAACCTCTCTAAAATAATATTTTACTTCGGTCCCGACTTGGGCCAGTTATAAAAATTAGTAATTTCGATAAATTAATAAGATAATAATTTTTATAAAAACCCTTATATATCTATATAGTCCCATCAATATTATAAATTAATAATTCTATAAAATTTACATATATATCTAAGACAATTTAGTAAAATAGGAATCTATTGTTGTTTATTTTTTCATGAAATTTAAATCTGATTGGATTTAAACACTAATTCTTCCCATTGCACTTAAAAGTTCCGGTGTTGTCTTCTCGAACTGCAACAAAAAATTCTGAAGAGTTGTAGTCAATGGTTTAAATACTTAAAACAATGAATACATATTTATGTATATTAGTTATATTTATTTATATAATCAAATTTATATTATGGAATAAAAAACTCTTTAAATTAATATTTTATTAATTTATCGATTAATTAATAACTCTCTAAATTAATAAATTTTCATGGTCCCAACATTATTAATTTATAAAAGTTTTGCTATAAGTAGAAGATTTTAATACTCCAATAATTCATATGATTCTACATATAAATAACATAAACAACTAAGACCAAAAACTTATACAGTACTTGATCCCCTAAAAAAAAAAAAAACTTATACAGTACTCCATATAATATATACTAGTACTAGCATAAAAGCAATACAAAAAATTGCCATCAGCTGGGTCTCCACGTGTTTGATACTCCTCCTCAGAATCTCACATCGCTATCTACAGCTGATGCCTTAGAAGTAATCTGGCCTGAAGTCATTTAATCTTTCTATATAATTTCTTTCCCTTATATAAAAAAAATAATTACCTTTAAAAAAAATAATACAGAAAGTTTCTTAATTTAATGAGCATGGGCTGTTTTTGTTTCTGTTAATGTATATACTAATGAGCCCAATGTTCATCGGAAAGTTTACAAATCATATCCTCCATGGGCCTTAAGGGGCATTTATGTCAGTGTGGAAACTGAAACCAAGTCCAAAACTATCGCCTAGGTAGTAAAATTGTGTTGTGTTGGATGGACAAGGCTTTACAATTTTGAACCTTTTTGGAACTCAACACTACAGCCCAATTTCATAATAGCCCCGTAATCCAAGATGCTTAGTATTAATCAATCAAAGCAAAAATTTGTACTGCATAAAACAAATTCTTGATGCATAAATATGGTTATTTATGTAGGGAAGGGATCCAAACAAAGACTCAATTCGAGTTAATTCTACTTTTTTTTATATATTTACAAGTTAACCTTATTCGAGTCGGGTTGATCTAATATGAGAGTAAAGCTCTACAATAATGGACTAATATCTACTAAAGCATGCATTTGTTAAGTGTTATGAGAACCGGAGCTATTATTATCTAGAAGAACTAGAATAAATTAATTTAGTTACATACCCATTAATTAAAAAGGAAAGATGCACCCCACCTAGATTCGAATCCCGCTGATCACTGTCTCTCATTTGGTAGGCGATCTGTAAATTCCGAAAAAACCCACAAGTGAAAGTCTAATGGGTCCATAAATCCCAAATTGGGTCGACGGTTTGCCCTGACCTTGGAGATGGGTAGCCACCCTTACTTCTAAACTTTTTTTACACAAAAAAAAAAAAGGAAAGATGCATTATTTAAATCAACGATTATTATCTTTTATTTAAGTTTTTATCACATTCACATAGTTTATCTATGGCATTAAATACATCATAAATTATAAACATATATTTAGAGAGGAAAAAAGAAAAAGGAGAAACTATGAGTACTATTTAATTTACTATGATATATGGGGTTCTTTTACCTATCCCAACATGAATGAAGATATTCTTTTCTTTTTTTTCTTTAGAACATTTCTCTATCATTACTAAGATTGCTTATGATGAACTCCATAGCTAAAAGCAGTGAAAGAGCAAATAGATGGGTCAGCTTTTGTGGTCGGGTCAATCTCCTAATCCCTTGAGACTTGAGAGAAGGGGCAGGCAAAGCAAGCAGCTAAAAGACCTTTGCCATCTTTGACCAACTTAAAGTGTATATATACATTGTGTGTCCAATGTTAATGTTTGGGGGCCCATTTTGCATCTTTTTTAACCCGTGATTGTCGCTTGTTTGCCCCAAAAAACAGGGCACCCTTTAGAAACGGCATTGATTAGGCATCAAGTTTCACAAAGAAAGTGTTTCTACCTCTATCTGCCTGCCTACCAATCTACTATTCTTCAACATTTTGGAATTTTGATTGGTTAAGTGACCATATAGCAACTTTTTTTTTTGAGGTACCAAATAGCAACTTGTTGAGGTTAGGAAATGTTAGTGATATACTGCTGATAACGAAGTATCACGAGGTTTAAAGTTATCTTATAATGAACTAAACAGTCTGAGATTGCTCTTATGTATCAAAAAGAAAAAGAAATTTGAACCCAATTTCTAAATAGAGAATTATGCATATGCATTAAACATGATTAAATACTCAAATTCAATTGGTAATTGGTAAATGATTTTTCAATTATAAGAAACAAGAGTGAAAACCATGATTTGCATGATTGGTTTTGGTGTAACTTCTAAGAAACAAAATACTCAACTATAGTAAGCTAGTAAGGAAAAGGAGAATTGTCAAATCAAAATAGTACACTATAATATATTATGTTTGGACTTTGGATTGACAAGAAACAAAAGACAAAAGTGTAGCAATAGCTTCTTCCTGCATAAACCAAAAGAAGAATGAGAAAAAACAGATTTTCCTTGAAAACAAACAACAAATATAAACGGACAAAATTGAATTCAACTATATACTTAATTCAATTCCCTAAATACTACTATCTTTTCCAACACTCTAACCTTAGATACATACATATGCATCTGTCATGTTCTTTCATTTGACAAGAAAAAACTCACTTTGAGACATCATTCTTATTGCATCAATATCTTTTTTTTTTTTTTTTAAATCAAGAATCCAAGAACCTAATTTCATTAAATGAGGATGTGACATCAAAAGGTAAGGTACATGATCTTCTAGACATGCATTGCCATTTATGATAAACTTAATGTTGGTAAGCTATCTTAAAGTTTTGTGCAAGTTTATAAGCTAAGCATTTCCCAAATTTATGACAAATAAAAATTTTTCCCTCTAAACTTTCACATGCCCATATTAGTAATCATAATTGCCATCAAAGCTCTTGTATCTAATCATCAACTAATCTAATCTAACAAAGACCTTTCATCATAACCCTACTCCCAAACCCAAAGCATTTGCTTAAGCTGAGTAGGGCGTCGTTTTTCATGATTTCATTTCTCAGTTTCCCACTAATAAATTACTATTTTCGTTCTCATTATAATATACAAAGTTTAAATTACTAGACTATTTTAATTCATTTTGTCTCCTTAAATCTAAGCCCAACAAATAAAAAAACCAAATATTATATAGTGTACTAAGTATATTAACTTTGTCCTCGTAATACCTACCTTTACCTCTCTTTTTTTCTCTTCTTTTGTTTCTTCTAGATTTTTTATCGAACGAGTGGCACGCATAGCATGAAATCAAGAAACTTTTTTGCTCTTTAGCTTCTTTGATCTTTACATTCTCCTGGGTTTTTATTATGTTGATGAGAAATTAAAGGAAGAGAAAGAAGAGGAAAAATGGATGGAGCAGAGTTGGAGTTAGAGAGGAGAAGCAAGTTCTTGAACAGTTTGATTCAGAAGAAGAAAGCTATACAGCAACATGAGCAAAATGAACGCCTCAACGTTAAAGTCAGAGCTTCTGATATGCCTTTACCTCTTCAAGACAAGGCTTTTAGATGTGCTCGAGACCAGCTTGACTCCATGCCTGGAAAGCTTGACAGTAAACGCCTAGCCCTTGCCCTTAAAAAGGTTAATCTTTCTGTTCCCTTGTTTTATTACTACCAATATTTTGTTTGATTCTTGTTTTTGATGTAAAAATTTTATGGCTTTGTTCAACCTTTGATATTTGGGGTAATACAGTTGACTGTCTTGGTAGTAATTTTCAATTTTAAAGTACTTTTTTTCATAATGCTGGATAAACAAGTTTCTCTTTTGGAATATTAATGTGGATTTTAATTTGGTATGTTTGTGGTATAATAAATACTACAGGTGAATACAGCTGAATTTTACGGTTGGATTTATAATTTTAGGGTGTTTTGGCTGTATAGGAGTAGTAGATATTCCCATTACTCCATTAGTGAGATATTATTAGTGGTCCTACTAGAAATTGGCTAGAAACTTTCTGTTTTTAGACTTCAAGTTGTGCAAGGCCAAGGCCAAATTTTGTTTTTCTTATTTCAGTTTGAAACTTTCCTGTTTTTGGTTGTGTACTGTATTGCATTTCTTATCCTGCTTGTGGAAGAACATACCTACTATAGAGCTATATGTTGGATTAAGTGTTATTGCCTAACCACTTGTTCTAACTGCAAGAAAATATGACTCAAGAGTTTTGCTTCATTGATGTTGTGGACACTGCTGGCATCTTGTTATAACACAATTATTTTGTATTTGTACCTTTGAGGAACCCAACCTTTTTGAGTTTAACAGTTTATTGTCTGCAATATCTGGAGTTTTTATAAGTCATAGATTTTTAGATGGTCTTCTTTCTTTTGTAAAAATTTCGATGATATTATTATGGGTGTCCAATCTCACAGAGTGCTTTTGTGGTGAATTTGATACAATTTGTCAAAGTTTAGTAGGTTGAGTTTGCCCTGGACCAAATCTGTGGTAATGGATTGGTCATCCTCTTTATAGTGTTCAGTAATCCAATCCTTGCAATTTCATTGCTTTTGTAAAATTTGAAAATGGTCATAACCTTGTTAGCCGCAATCAAGAGTATAAAGCCTATTACTCATGATTCTTTTTGGCAATGAGTCATCTAGTTATCTATACTTTGAATCTGAACTAGCATATTAAACACAAGCAAAGTTGCTTATATAACACAAAGCAGCTAGGATTTACATGTTTCATAGCATTTCTTCAATTATCTGCTGTTTAAGGCAACGTTTAATGATATTGGGGATATCCTTGCTTTTATAATAACCTCTCATCTGACTCGGAAACTAGTTGTGTTGTGTCTCAACTTGAAGGGACAGGGTATTTACTTTTGTCTTCCCACCCTTTGCTATGGAGATGATAATGGAACAGTTAGTGTAGAGTTTTGATTATTAGCTACCAAATTGGAACTTCTCAGAATTTTACTTAATGTAGGTTTTTTTGTAACAAAGGTTAACTGAAATTGAATCCCCTTCTCAAGAAATGAAAAGTAATAATAGGTAAAGATACAGAGAGAGAGAGAGAGAGAGAGCTCTAACTAGATTTAAGAATCGTAATCTGTGTGTGCATGCGTGTAAGTTTGATCTTGTCTGATCTTTTTTGTTGTATTATCAGTTAATGATTGATGTTGGAATACTATTTCTAGTTCAATGTTTGCTTAAACCATACTTCGATGATCTAAATTTCTTAATATTTACTTTGATATATAAATAAGCCTAATATGATGATCCTTTTGGCTTTCCAGGAATTTGACTCAACATATGGCCCTGCTTGGCACTGCATTGTGGGAACTAGCTTTGGTTCATATGTCACTCATTCACTAGGAGGTTTCTTGTATTTTTCTATTGACAAGGTTTACATCCTTCTCTTCAAGACTGCTGTTGAGCCTTTAGACCATTAATGGTTTCAACTTTCAACAGATTCGGTGATCTACACGTTTCATGTGTTGTATTGGTAACAAATTTACATGTACAACTACAGAACTGCAAACTGATTAATATGTATTGCTGCTGGTTCTAAAATATGTCTGTTCTATTGAGTGCCAAAAGTATAGAAGTGATAGGTTCTGCACTCCAATTTATGCTTTATAGAGACATAGGAAATGTCCCATTTTTCACATGCCTTTGCCAGTAAAGGCATTTACAAATTTGGGTTGGTTGAGAATCAATCATAATTTTCGAAAGTATCCTTCTGTTCTCCATTTATTCATCCTTCTCAATTTGGGCAATAACCAAATTATTAAAATTGAATGGTTGATTCAGGTGGTTCGATACTTGTTCCTTTTAAGTAAGGTTTCGAGTTCGAATCTTATGAATGAAGAAAATCTAACATTGTTGGGAAAGTTTTATATGATGGACGGACCCGACTTGAACAAAGTTAAATTGTGTTTAACCCCAAAAAAAAAACTGAGTGGTATAGGGAGGTTTTTCTTCATCTGGGATCCGGCCCAACGTGACGAGGCTTGTAACCAAAAGGAAAAGAAAGAACATTATATATACTTTGCGGCCTGCTACACGGAGACAAAGCGAAAAAAAGGTTTCTTATTCTCATTGATGCTGCGCATTGCTGCTCTCAGTTGAACCATGATTCATCGAACAAGGAACAGCCATTGCTACGAATCTCGCAATAAACGGAAGCTTTATAGCTTTTGATGAATTTAACTCGATATTGCTCTTTCTTTTCAGACCTTCTTCAATGTACCAAAGAGAAAAACCTCTCGAGAGGTCGTGCAGTACATGCTCGAATAACACGAACTGGCTCATCTTCTTGCATATACCTTTCCAACAGTCTTATCAACTTATACGCCAAATGTGGGGACTTGTCCAAAGCCAAACGTGTTTTTGAAAACATACAAGACAAAGATGTTGTCTCCTGGAACTGTCTTATCAATGGCTACTCCCAACAAGGCCCGAAAGGGTCTTTCTTTGTCATGGATCTCTTTCATCGAATGCGAGCTGAAAATTTCTTGCCCAATGCCCACACCTTCGCCGGCATTTTCACTGCTTCGTCTGCTTTGTTGGATGTTTTTACTGGGCAGCAAGCGCATACGCTTGCGGTTAAAATTAACAGCTTTGATGATGTATTTGTTGGGAGTTCTCTGCTAAATATGTACTGCAAGTCGGGTTTATTGGAAGACGGTCGTAAGGTGTTTGATGAAATGCCGGAAAGGAATTCAGTTTCTTGGGCTACCATGATTTCTGGGTATGCTATGCAGAGGTCTGCTGTGGAGGCATTTGAGATTTTTGAGTTAATGCGTCAAGAAGAGGAGAAAGAGAATGAGTATGTGTTATCTAGTGTCATTAGCGCATTGGCAGATCCTAAGTTTGTAAACACCGGTAGGCAAATACATTGCCTCACGATTAAAGATGGGCTTTTAGTGTTTGCATCTGTTGGGAATGCACTTGTTACCATGTATGCTAAATGCGGTAGCTTGGATGATGCTCTTAAGACTTTTGAATTATTAGGGAATAAGAATTCAATTACATGGTCAGCAATGATCACAGGTTATGCTCAAAGTGGGGATTCATTAAAGGCTCTTCAGTTGTTCTCTAGTATGCATTTTGCTGGTATTTTGCCTAGCGAATATACCCTTGTTGGGGTTCTTAATGCTTGTAGTGATATCGGTTCTGTTGAAGAAGGAATGCAAGTGCATAGTTACTTGTTGAAATTGGGATATGAATCACAAGTTTACATAATGACAGCTTTGGTTGATATGTATGCAAAATGTGGAAGTACATTATCCGCTCGGAAAGGGTTTGATTATTTACAAGAACCTGATATGGTTTTGTGGACATCCATGATTGGAGGATATGTACAGAATGGGGAGAATGAAAATGCAATGAATTTGTTTGGTAGAATGAGGATTGAGGGGATTAAACCTAATGAGCTTACATTAGCCAGTGTCCTAAAAGCTTCTTCATGTCTTGCTGCTTTGGAACAAGGAAAACAAATCCATTCTTGTATTATTAAGCATGGATTTGGTCTGGAAATTCCAGTTGGAAGTGCTCTTTTAACCATGTATGCAAAGTGTGGGAATCTAGAAGATGGGAACCTTGTCTTTAGGAGGATGCCATGGAGAGATGTAGTGTCATGGAATTCAATGATATCGGGGCTTGCTCAGAATGGGCGTGGTACTGAAGCTCTTCAACTTTTCGAGGAGATGCTGTCTGAAGGCACAGAGCCGGACTATATCACATTCGTCAACATTCTTTCAGCTTGTAGCCACATGGGATTGGTGGACAGAGGTTGGGGATATTTTAACATGATGTCTGATAAATTTGGAATCGTTCCAAGAGTAGAACATTATGCTTGCATGGTTGATTTGCTGGGCCGTGCAGGAAAGCTCGAAGAAGCCAAGGAATTCATTGAATCAGCTACCATAGATCATGGCATGTATTTATGGCGCATTCTATTGAGTGCTTGTCGGAACTTCCGTAACTATGAATTGGGGGCATATGCCGGAGAGAAACTGATGGAGTTGGGCTCTCAAGAATCATCTGCATATGTCTTATTGTCAAGTATATACATTGCCTTGGGTAGGCCGGAGGATGTGGAGAGAGTCAGGAGGACGATGAGACTTAGAGGCGTGAATAAGGAACCTGGGTGTAGCTGGATTGAACTTAAAGACGGCGTTCATGTGTTTGTTGTTGGAGACCAGATGCATCCAGAGATAAAACTGATACGTGAAGAGTTAAATATTTTAAGCAAACAAATGAAAGATGAAGGTTACCAACCTTCTTCTGATTCGGTTTCTGCAACTTCTTGTAGTGATGAGGAACTAATCGCTGCTTGTATGTGATAATTTGTTCCATTCTTTGTTCAATTCTTGTCTACATAATTTTCCACATAGTGACACAACTTTAAGTTTATGGGGTTTTCAAAGGGAGGACAAGCTTGTTTCCAGTTACCATTCAGTATGATGAACTTCTGCCAATTCTCAGACATTTGAAAAAACACAAGTCAGATAAATTTGTAGGCAAAATTGTTTTTTAAACTTTCTTTAGATTGATGTTTCATTCCTTTCTTTAGCAATAACTTAACATTGTAGAAGTCAAACCCAGTCAACATAAAAATTGTGGAAATGTTATCTAGTGTTCAAACTGTTGGCAGCCTTAGCTAATTTACTTAGAGGGAAAGTAAGAAAAATGGATAACATTTTGACATACCCATGCCGACTTATTACAAACAATTGCCCATTTTAGATATTCTCTTCCTGTCAACATCAACATCTTCAATTTGTTTCCCATTTCTTCTAATGCTTAGCATATTATATTTATTTACTTCTTTGTTACGTATGGCACTTTATAAATAATTCCAACCTTGACATTTCATCCACCAAAAGAACATGGAGACTGCACAGAGTTGCAATGAACATAGTTCTGGAAATGAAGAACAAGAACAAGAAGTTGCAGGGTTACCCCATGAAGCTTTGTTTCTTGTCTTGCCTTACCTTCCTTTACTTGAGCTTCTTGTTATGAGTGAAGTTTGCATGCCATTAAAAGATGCAGTGAAAAAGGATATACTGCCATGGCTAAACATAATTGTCGAAAGGCCTTTGAATTTGCGGTTTTCGGATGAGATTCTGATGAAAGTCGCTTCAAAGGCAAATGGAAGGCTAAAAACCTTGGCTCTAATAAACTGTGCCAGGATTACTGACAATGGGCTTCAAAGGGTAATTGACGAAAATCCTCTTATCAACAAGGTATGCAATTTAACATTAGGAAAGTTTCAACACATTCTGTCTTCTTTTCTGCAATAGAAATGATAGAATATAATATACCTGGTTTGAACTTCTATTATCTACAGCTAGAAAAAGATAAGATTTCAGTGGCAGGGATTATTTCCCTTATATGGGTCAAAAACTCTGGCCAAACCGAACTCTGAAGTGCAAAATTTATTTTTGATGCACATTTTGAAGTTTGATTGATAACAAAAATAAGGAGATATGGTTTTGACAATCAATAGCAGTTAACAGAACTAGTAAAATAAGACAAATTGACAGTACTCAATATACTGAATCTTTTATGAAACTTGAGCAAAATGCATATTAGCGTTTTTGCTTAGGATTGAGCAATGCAGTATATAAAAGTTTGTTCAATTTTGTTATTTTTTGATATATCTATAGTTTTCTTGATTCAGCTGCACATACCGGGTTGCACCGGCTTAACCCCAGATGGAGTAATAAGTGCTGTGCAGAAGCTATGTCAAAATCCCCACCACAGCCTAAAAAGCATTCAGATAAATGGCATTTACAACATGAAGAAAGAACACCTTGAAACATTAACCTCTTACCTGTTAACAAACCAGAAAGAGCAGCAGGTTCAGCGAAAGCAGCAGCCGGTCCTATATCATAATTACATTAAGTTTCAAGGATATAGATGGGAAGAACTTGGCAGGATTGTTGATGTGGAAATTTGTCCCAAGTGCAATGAAGTAAGGATGGTTTTTGATTGTCCAAGAGAGGAATGCAGAAGGAAGAAGAGAGATCAGCAGAGTTATTCACTTACTGATTGTAGGATGTGTAAGTTCTGCATTCCAAGATGTGAAGAATGTGGGAGGTGTGTCCAACCTGGAGACTTGGAAGAGGCTGTTTGTGCAGATATCCTTTGCTCAGATTGTTGGATTTCCCTTTCTAAATGTAGTTTTTGCAACAAGCCATGTTGTCGGCAACATACAAATCTGCAAATATGTTCTGCTGAGTCAAGTGGATGGATTTGCTGTGTTTGCCATGATAAATTCCTGAGTTCTGATGATGTTGAACATTGATATTCCTTGTTTGTAATCAATTTTTTCATGAGTAAAATTGTTGTTTTCCTCCATTTGGTCTCCCATGTTTTTTAATTGAAAACAACTTTTTGAGGCTTAGGGTTGAAAAATTATTGCATTTGATGGATGCAATAAGCATCTTGAACTACATATTTAAATACACATATTCAAGTGTACCTCAACTTGATGAAATATTACTATTTCAAACTGCAAATCAAAAATCAAAATGGACACTGCAAATCCAGTGCAAAGAATACAACCCCAATGTTCTTGAACAAGACAGCTAAACCTACACAGCAACAATCTTGAATAATCTTTTGGTTTGTTTGTACAAAATCCAATGATGAACAACTTGGTTTGAAACTACTTGCTGTTATATGTTCAGTCAAATTTGCCACCTGCAACACAACTCTTGGAGAAACAAAATTGGGTATATGCTGCAAGAATTCCAATAGAAATGGAATCGAATTTTCCGATATATTTGAATTGAGTTAAGACCAATGGGCAAATACAAATGAGTTCTACAAGAAAACAGCAGTCATAAGTAAAACAGCTATTATCACAGAGGTTGTGAAAGAACTATCTCCATAGAAATTTTGTGATGGACAGCCCGACGTTGAGGAGTTTGAAGAAGGAGCCAATGACGTGCCATTAATTATGGTGCCGTTTTTTCCAATACTACAGACAAATAAACAAAAATTTATAAGTGGATTTCTTTATGGCCATTATAAGCACAATATAAGTTTCTTGAAGTTCTAATAATATCTAGAAGCGGAGCATACCTTCCGGGAAATATGCATGAACCATGACCTGCACCCAAGGACAACATTAGAAAGTTGAAGGTATTAGAAACATGCCTCTCTTTTTTATATAGAGAAATGACAGAATGCAATCTAGTCTCAGCTAACAATTGAATATCACCAGGAGTCATCACAACTTGTACTGTTTTCTAAAATATTGCGCAAAAGCCAACTTAATTAGATTCCAATTAATTACTCAATTTCCACCATGTCTTAGGAAAAAGCCAAAATAGCAGAATATAACAATGATTACACAAAAAACCAGTGAATGGTTTAATGGTTTTAACTGCTATCGGTGTTAGGGATCATCAGCTATCCAAATAAAATGAAATAAATGAATGCGTCATATTTAATAAGAAGCAACAGGAGAGTCACATACTTGGATCTGTTGTAGTGATGGTAGCCACCCCTTTGAAATCACATGTCCCGGGAGACTTGGCCATCTTCTGGAAATATGCATTGAAAGCAAAAGTTGAATGGGAAACCACATTATCAGGCTCATAACATGGATGACCCTGCAACAAAGGTGAGCAATCAACTTTTCCTGGTCCACAAGCCCAATCAAGAGCTGCTTGTAACATCTTCGGATCAGCACCCTCCTTTGCAACACAGAAAGTTTGGTTTGTAGTATCATTTGCCAACACAGTACCCGCACCTGTCAAGTGTAAGATATACACCGGCATCCCATTGGCATCAAATAGCCCCCAATTTTTCTCTGAAACTGATCCAGGTCTCAAATCCTCATTGTAAAGCTCATAGATGTAAGTACTAACTGCAATCCTAGGATGTTTAGGAGTTCCGGTGTTGTTCAGAACATGCTTAATCAAGTTACTATTGTATGTATTAGCATTTTCAAGTGTTGCATCAGGCTCAGATGAGTCACCCTTAGAAGGCCAACCAGACTCGGTTACTACAATTGGAAGGTTTGTAATGTTTAAATAAGACATTGCAAAATATGCTGCATCAACAACCGCATCAAAGACATTAGTGTAATGCAGGAGTGTGTTAGCATCCACAGCTTCCTTATTAGGAGGGAGAGGACGGAAAAGTGCATAGTCCAAGGGGATGACGCCATTTGATTGCATGTAATCATAATATGGATAGACATTGAGCATGAGGTATGACCCTGTAGACTGCAAAAATTTTAGCAATGGAACCATTACTGGATCCCATGAACGATTAAAGAAGGCTTGAGAAGGTGGAAAAGAATCCAGAATAATTGAAGAAGAATGTGGAGTTGAGACTTTGATTTGCCTATCAAGATTAGAAGCAACAAGGGCAGAGTGGATGAACTTTAAGGCAGAAACTAGGACTGGAGCAGCATTTGGGAGTGCAGTTAGAACTTCAGATCCAACAGCTATTGCCGTGATATTGGTGGCAGGGACATGAGCTAGAACATTGCGAGCCACCCAGTTGGCTGCAGTGGCATTTGACTGACCAATGCCAAGGAGTTGATCATTGGGGACAGAGACAGTCACCTGGATGCCTGTGTTGGCAAGTGCAAGGAGCATGGCTCGATCAGCATCATAAAGCCTGACATATCTTATATTCTGAGCCTTGAGAAGGGCTACCACTTGAGTGGGGCTGGGCATGTCAGATAGGTCTGTACCAATGTTCACGCCAATAAAGGCATCTGCATATAGTTATCCAGGGTGAGATGTTAATACAAGTATATGATCTTTGAAAATTTAAAGCTCTTCTATCTTCATAAGAGGTTAACACTGTTAATACCATAGCAATTGCAAAGAAAAAATGCAGTGTACTCAAACAATAGGCCAAACCCCATAAAAAATGTAAAACACTACTATGGGCATGTGCGGCTAGTACTAACTTAAGTATAAAGAGCAAAATGATTGACAAAACCAAAAGGTTTTAAATCCCATAAACATTATAGTTATAGCATAATAATAATGTACTAGCACAAGTCAACATTCTCAAATATTAGAGTTCCAATCCTTTGAAAAGATATACATCAATTTAATTGATTCATTATATCTAGGCCCGATATAATCTCGTCTAGTTTTCCATTCAACAGTAAGTTTTGACTCAAAGGCTCCAAAGTCATTTTCAGGTTGTTGCTTTCTTAGTAAGCAGGGAAATATCAGCAAATCATGCTATATAATTAAATAGTAATAGAAGGAAGGCGGGTAAGATTTCACATTACATAACAAGCAGAACAACTGTTCCCATACTTGTTCATTTCTCGAGGCTCCACCAACACAAAGCTAACATCAGCTAAATTGTGCAGCTTTCATATCTTAATGTTATATTAAATCTTATTTGGTATAGTTCTCCATCTAAATGGAACATAGAAGGAGACAGCAGACATGACATAGGATCATCACCAATTTTATTATAAATAATACTAAAGCACATGAATTGGTAACTCACTAAACTACTAGAATACCCGACAGTTGGATCTGTATCCAAGATTCTATATTTAAAAGTACTTCATTATAAAGAAATGACTCAGAGAGGTGATGGGGCTTCAGTATAAAATACTAGAGTATATTGGACCAACAATGCAAGATGATGTTATCTTTATACCATTAACTAAAATGACAAAACTACCCTCCAATGTACAATTCCTAGGATGCCAATACTTTAAACATTTGGAGTACTTCAATAAGGCCAGTTTGGTCCTACAAAATATTCTGTGCAAATGTAGTTTCAGACAGGGTAAAGGACGCTACATGAGCTGGGGCGCATTATAGTTGAGATTCCCATTAAAGATTTGCAACAAAGGGAAAGACTTTTCTACAGAGGCTTCTGCTTTGAAAGGAATAGAGCTAATACACAAAGGGAAAAGACTGTTCTACTCTCTCTCTCTCTCTCTTGAACCATCATAAATTCCCAGTTTCTACAGAAAAGTTTATGATAAAAGAAAAATAAAATAAGACTTGTGATCTCAAACAACACAACCAGATTAAAGGCCCACAAAACAACAGTCTCAAAATTTCTACTTGACATTCAAAACTTAATGGCAAATAGTATGAGACATAACATAACCAAAATACATGAAATAGTTAATCAACCCAGAAAATGCAGAGACAAATTTATACAGAAATATCAATGCCTACAGGGGAAGCATCAGGCATTAAATAAAGAGGTAACAAAAGAACTTACAAGGACTACCTGGACAGAAGCAAAAGGGAAAACAACAGAAGAAAAAGCATGACAACCCAGAAAAACAGACACAACCCAACACTCAAAACAATGACAAGTGAGATAGCAGTGAAATAGAGAGAGAAGCTAGAAAGATTAAAACATAGTTTTCACAGAGTAATAAATACAAATATATTAACTATGGCTTCAAAGAAACTTACCTTCATCACCAGAAACAGCAGAGGCAAGCAAAAGCAAAAGCACTAGGAAAATAGCCATTTTGAGTCAAGTTAAAGCTTCAATCTTTCAAAAATATACAAAGCTATTCACTTCTTCAACCTCAAAAAGAACCCACCCAAAAACCAAAAAAAAAAAAAACACCCAGAAAGAAATAAAGAGAGAGAGAATAGAGAAAGAGAGCAAAAAAAAAGGGAGCTTCTTTTGAGGTTTTGGAAGTAGAAATAGAAACAAGTGGTGAACTGGAACTGTAAAGGAAAAGAGAGAGAGAAAGAGAGAGAGGGTTTTGTTTTTGTAGTTTAATTTAGTTGTAAAGGAAAGAGAGTCTTTTGGCCAATAAAAGAGAGGCTTTTTGGTTACAAACTTGCAATTCAACTTTGTCTACTATTCTTACAAGCTTAGTTAGATACTCAGATAGTTTGTGTCAGAAAATCAAACGGTCCAAATTCAAATGATGTCTACCGTAAGAATTTAGACTTACCCACAGGAGAGTACAAATCTTTGGCCTTCTATGATTAAATTAAGCAATTTATTTATGGATTTTTGTCCAAAGTGTTCGTGTTGCTATTTGTGTTTGTGTTTTTTTGGGTCAGTGTTACAGTCTACGAGGGGAAAGTACTGTCATGTTGATGACGTGGCATGCAGATTTGGATTCAACGGTCATATTCCCAATTTCCCACCCCAGATCTTCCCATTTATTATTTTCCCCTAGCTTTAATAATTCTCTGTTTTTTTATTTGTTTGCTTCTTCAGCTTTCTGTAACTGGAAATTAAAGGGCTGTCCCCATTCAGAAGTTCATTATGGATTGGATATGGTAAATGGGGCACTCATAACTGATTCAGAATGAATATGAATTCATGCATATGGAGTATATTTTGCAGCTGTTTGGTTCCTGAGAAAATGCACTTATCAGCTATTTGCTGTTTGCCATTGCTTGCCACCCAAGTTTGGGAATGTTAACCATATTATTAACCATATTATTCTTGATTTTTTTTATTGTATCCTAAATACTTTTTAATGTTTTTATGGAAGATGTAATGGGGCTTTCATTCCCATATTTTTAGTTTCTTTTCTTATAAAAATTTTTAATATTAAAGATGTTTTCCATTTTAATGGTATCGCCACTTTTGTGGGAAATTTTCTATACTTAGGTCAAGGATTATAACTTCCTCTTGTTTGCATCACAAGTGAGCAGTGACTCCCACTTGATCGTGTGCATTGGTTCAATCTTGCCTATTTTTGATACAATAGAAAATTAGAAAGTACATTCTGACATAAGATCGTTATTATGATGTAATCTTGTATTTCATCTTGGTAAATCTAATAATAACTCTCAACTAAAGTGTCGGATTCGAATACTCTAAATAAAGAAAATCAATCTCGGAAGTGTATCCTCCCTTTAAAGTCTGAAACGACTCAATTTTAAATGTTAGGCTCCAAGGGCCTTGAATATCAGATTTTGTTATGGCTAATAACCATTTCCCACTTGAATTATGGTGTTTTGGATATTTTGCTACGTTGAGAATTATTTTAAATATTTCACTCCTTGAAGCTTTATTTAGCAGCCATGTTGCTTATTTGTCAATATAATCACTTCATATTATGTGAATTCAAAGTAAAAAGAAAAACAATGTTAAAGTGGAGTGATTATATTGCCTTTGCAAAAACTTTAATGGATAAAATGTATAAAATAATTATTTTTTGGTATATTTATAAGTTTAATCTTGTTCGAGTTGGGTTGGTTCATTATGGGAGTAAAACTCTTACAACAATGATTTTTTCTATTCATAAGACTTGAACTCGAAACTTCTTTTTTTTTGTACCGAACTCGAAACTCTGCTTAAAGAGTATAAGTGTCAAACCATTTAACCAACCACTTCTTGGTATGTATAAAATAATTATTTAGAAAGCGAAATGTCTAAAACACCATAATTAATTCATGAAAAATTGGTCGTTTAGCCGTTCTGTAACCCCCTTAATAAGGGTGATTGGGCCAATCATAATAAGGCTGGCCTTTAAGCTTGATCCTCAATGAAATTGGGCCTAGCAAGGAAAGTGAAGTAGGCCCAATTGTATTGGACATCTTCCGCAAGGATCCAACTCCTCTACCCGACCCGACTCTTTGGTTTGACGTGCGATTGTGAATTCTGAATATTACCCTCCACTTTCCTGAGTCGTCTTCTTCGACTGACGAATCAGTTTGGCCTCTCACAAAAACCGGCGATAATATTATTCAAATTTCAAACAGAGTTTCAAAAGAGTCCTAGTTTCGGTAATGAACAGAAGTTGAAGACGAAAAGGGTAAAAGAAAAACCCTAAAAGGCAAACATGGATCAAACTCAGAGATCAGTGGCAGCTGCTGCTAATTCCCGAACGTACCAGTTCCACCCTGCCCGAGCCGCAATTACCGATCTATTCAATCTCTACTTAGGAGTAATTTTTTATTTCTCTTCTTTCTTTTTTCTTGTTAATATATTTTTACACTGAAATGTGAATTTTCTTTTTTGGCACAAAGATAGCTATAAATGAGAATTTTCTTTTGCTTTACTTTTGTTTGCAGAGAAGTAGCCGCCAGAAAGCTGATGATTCTATTCGAGAACCACCGTAAGTCTCGTTCTCTTATTTTATTTATGGAAGTTTAATTGTTTGACTCCTTTTTTAAGTCATTAAGTTAAAAATTTTCAGGAATAAAACTCAAAAGCGTGTGCTAGCGCTTAATAGAGAGCTTCCTCCTCGAAATGAGCAGTTCCTTGTAGATTTTGAGCAACTCCAGACTCAATTTGGTGTAAGCTTTCCCAGTTTTCTTAACACATATATTTGACTTTACCTTTTGCGTTTTTCTCTTTTCTTTTTTTGATGCTGATTATTATAGCATAATTATTGTATATAAAATAAATTTTATTCAAAAGAAGTTGCATTTGTATTTCTTTACTTCTTAGGGATTGTTTGCTTTTCTATCCCAATGTAGAAGCAAAGTGACAAAATAATACCTCAATTTGGCAATGAATTTTCTAATTTTGATTCTCAAATATACTTAATTTGTTGGTTTGTGGTCATCTTTGTCAGGATCAAGATCAGCTGCGGTCTGTGACAGAATCAGTTATAATATCTTTGGTCATTCAGTGTTGTAGTCATGCACCACGGGCAGAGTTTCTTCTTTTTGCTTTACGTAGCTTATGCAGTGTAGGCTACATTAATTGGGATACCCTTTTGCCATCCCTTCTCTCTTCAGTTTCCTCAGCAGAAATGCCAGTGGGTCAAGGGAGTCAAGGGGTGTCTTCTGTTCCATCAACAAGTTTATCACAGTCTGGGATAATGCCATCGACTGGTGTGATTGCTAATACTTCTAATTTTCAGTCCTCAAATCCTGTATCTACATTAACTTCAGTTCATGGTATTGGGTCTCCAGCCCCATCTTCAATTGAACCATCATCTGGTGCAACTTTATCTCCGGTAAAATCATCTGATATTTCATGCAATGGTCAACCATCTGCAACTAGGATGAATTCATCTATAAGGGATAATACTATTAGCAATTTACGTCAACTATGTTGCAAGATCATTTTAACTGGGCTTGAATGTAGTTTGAAACCAGTGACTCATGCTGAAATTTTCCACCATATGCTGAATTGGCTGGTTAATTGGGATCAAAGGCAACAAGGGAATGAAGAATGTGATGGAAAGTCCTCGAGACCAGACAAGGCTCTAATTGAATGGCTGCACAGTTGTTTGGATGTAATTTGGCTGTTGGTTGAGGAAAATAAATGCCGTGTGCCTTTTTATGAATTACTTCGAAGTGGATTGCAGTTTATAGAAAACATCCCAGATGACGAAGCATTGTTTACGCTTATTTTGGAAATACATAGGAGGAGAGATATGATGGCAATGCATATGCAAATGTTAGACCAACACCTTCATTGCCCCACATTTGGAACTCATCGGATTTTGTTGCAGACAACTCCTAATGTTTCTGTTGAAGCTGTTGCAAACTTGCGATATTCACCAATTACATATCCAAGTGTGCTTGGAGAACCACTGCATGGAGAGGTGATAGACTGTTATATATGCTCATTATAATATCTAGTAAAATATATTACACTTACATTGACCTGAAATCGTCTCAAGTTTCCTTTAGTTTCTTTTGGCAGTGTTAGTAAAGGATACGAGTCTATATGATTGCCTGTTATGCAATAGTGTGATTTACTGCTATGTTTAAAGGTTCTTTCCATAGCACAAACTTGTATTCTGCTATCATTGCAAGAGCCTTAACTGATTCTGCCCATTTCAAGTGCGGCATTTGGGCTTTGCCTGCCCTTTAGTAAATACTAACTCAGCCTAGGTAAGTGCTAGCAACAACATAAGAAGGATGGGGTCCATGTAATTGCTGCATCTGCTCTCTGTGTAGTTTAGGGTTTTTCGTGGTGATAGACAGTAAGAATATTGGGTTGGTTTTTACTTAGGATTAATAGTTTGTTATATTTGTGTAGGACCTTGCAGCTTCCATCCAGAAGGGTAGTTTGGACTGGGAGAGAGCTTTGCGTTGTATAAGGCATGCTATTCGCTCTACTCCTTCTCCTGATTGGTGGAAACGTGTGCTTGTTGTGGCATCTTGCTATCGAGGTGCTCAACCACCTACTCCTGGTGCTGTTTTTACCTCCGATATGATTTGTGAGGCGACAATTGATAGGATTGTTGAGCTACTGAAGTTGACGAATTCAGGCAATAAATTCTTCCCTATAGCATTTTAATTCTTTGGTTGCTCAATGTAAAAAGAGTCAGTAGCCATTATCTCTTGTTTTTAGTAATTGCTAGTTGAATAATTCTGTTCTAGAACTCTGTTATGAGTTATAACACAATGCATCTCTTTGATGCTAGGTGCCTTTCAAACTATTTCCTTTTAGCATTGCCATTTGTGAATAGCAGTGGTGTATGAAGAAATTGAATTTTAGATTTTCCTGAATTTCTCACACTTTCTTTTTTTTTTTTTAAATTTAATTGCAGAGATAAATTGCTGGCAAGAGTGGCTTGTCTTCTCAGATATATTCTTTTTTCTTATGAAAAGTGGCTGTATTGATTTTGTTGATTTCGTTGATAAGCTGGGCTCACGACTTACAGAGAGTGATCCCCATATACTCCGGACAAATCATGTTACCTGGCTTCTTGCACAAATCATTCGCGTTGAGCATGTCATGGCTGCTTTGAATAATGATTCTAGAAAGGTTGTTTCTAATTGCCTGAATGGAAAGGTTTTGTTGTTCATCTTCTATTCAGTTTGATCCAGCTTGATGAATTTTATGGTCTTTTTTAGATGCTCCATGAGCGGATCTTTCTATTAGAAAAACAATAAATCATAGTCTCATTAAAAATGTGTCTGTTTCATTATAAGAATAATTTTCTCTGCATTTATTACTTTTCGGTGGTTGATTAAATTCTCTATGAACCAATTTGCTTCAACTTAGACCTTGCAATTTTGCTGGTAGGTGGAGACAACGAGAAGGATTCTATCATTTCATAGAGAAGATAGGAGCTCTGATCCTAATAATCCCCAAAGCATCTTGCTTGATTTTATTAGCAGTTGTCAAAATTTACGCATTTGGTCGTTGAATACGTCAACCAGAGAATATTTGAATAATGAACAGTTGCAGAAGGGAAAGCAAATAGATGAATGGTGGAGACAAGTGAGCAACAAAGGTACATACCATCCACATGGTATTATAGAGTTGAATACGTTATATACAGCGACTTTAGTTGGTGAAGCTAAAGGGATTATGTCTTGCATACATGGTTTATTTCATTAAATTTTTTGTTAATTGCTACAACCTACCTATCATTAACATGGTCAAATTACGTTGATATGTTGGATCCCCAGGTGTCCCTTTAAATTCATCAAGACCTGTTTCATACTGTTTGAATAACCCTATATTTAGCATAATCTTTTATACTGTTCTGGTTTTATTTTAGGGGAACGCATGATGGATTATATGAATATGGATGATAGATCCATTGGGATGTTTTGGGTCGTGTCCTACACCATGGCGCAGCCAGCTTGTGAAACAGTTATGCATTGGTTATCTTCTGGTGGAGTTACAGAGTTGTTACCAGGAGCAAATCTACAGCCCAATGAGAGACTAATGGTGATGAGGGAAGTTAGTCCATTGCCGATATCACTGTTATCTGGCTTTTCAATGAATCTTTGTTTGAAGTTGGTCTTTCAGATGGAAGATTCTTTATTTGCTGGGCAGGTATGATTTGATGTTTAAGGGTTATATAAAAACTTGCACCTGTATTGTTTATACATCTTTATGTGTGGTTTTGGAAGTTGGTGAGAGGGGAAGACTATTTCTATAGTGCCAATCAAAAATTGGTTTCAAGTGGACTCCCTTCACTAGGATGACAAACTGGTATAATATATTTCTAATCAACCTACTGTTTTGCCTCCTTCCTCACTGTTTTTTCTTGGGTTTAAGTTGAGTTGTGTGTTTAGTGCTGGATCATTTTCATCTTAAGTCATTCTGGGTGTGAAATTCCAGCCAGCTCTAGGCTAAAGTCTAATTGTTGCATGGTACTTTACAGTGAATAACTAATTTAGTGAATGTGAAGTAGAAATACGAACAATCAATTGCTTCCATGCCTTTGTCTTGAGGCACAAGAATTCATTGGTCTCTTAGGCTGAACGGTCTTTTTAACTCAAGAATCTGGGCCGAAACTTTCAATATGAACCTGGCTTGACTGACCCAGCCTAAGATATTATCTTGACTTGAATATGTAATTCATATAGTTGACCTTTGTCTTTTGTAGGCTTGATGATTACTATCAGGTCTTGTACTGTTGGATTGCTACTGATTTTGGAACCTTTTTTGATGCTTTGGTGCAGGTTGTTCCTAGTATTGCTATGGTGGAAACATACACCAGATTGTTGCTCATTGCACCTCATTCATTATTTCGTTCACACTTTAGCGTAATTTCCTTTCCCTTCTGATGTTACTTATTTTTTATATTTTCTGGTAGGCAAAAGACTAGACCGAATGTTAGAAAATTTCTTACAAGTAGAGAAGTATTATCTTCATCATGTAGTTTTCTTTTAGATCTGCAGTATCAATTTGTTGTTTGTCATATTTTTTTTTTTATTATTATTATTATAAATAGAAGCCTGAAGAGGTGATTGTCCCTATTATTTCCTTAACCTCAGCCTAGCTGCTGGCTGAAAGAAAGTCACTCATCGTACTAATTTGGAGAACAAATTTTGACTTGCAATAATTCATCTATAAATATGCCTTTTTAAAATAAAAAAAATCCTAACATGTCTTGCATTGTAATGACAGATGATACATCTCTTCAAGATCATTGGCTGCTTTTTCATGTGAAGTTGTGAACCAATAAACAAAATAGATGAAACAATGCACCCATTACTAGAGCATTTCCTAAAATCTCTATTAACAAAAATTAATATTATTGGACTAATCTCTGAAAGTTTCCTTCAAAACCAATTGAAGCATCAATCAAAGAATTAAATTGAATTATGATCAATAGATCACCCCATATATAGTACAAAACAGCCTAGTAGTTGTTGACTTCTGAAATTTTCCAATTTGATGCAAGTTTTCTCGCTGAATTGAAGTGAGTATATTTATCTTATTCCGACTTTTTTTGGTTTAATGAAATTATGTATTGTTGCTTGCAAATACAAAAACATGTCCTGAAAATGCTATTTTTGCAGCATTTGGCACAGAGGAATCCTGCTTTATTGAGCAAGCATGGGGTGACACTCCTGGTGCTTGAAATTATAAATTATCGCCTGCTTCCACTCTACAGGTAATATTCTGCCTGCTTCATATAGCAAAGATATATTTCCTCCACTGGTTTGTGATAATGTCTTAGATCGAGAACTGTCATAAACTCTTTATACACTTCTCTCTCTAAATATGTTTTAAACTTTTGTTTTGAGAATTGAACTTTTAGATTTCCAAGGATTACTACGTCCTTTGCCCCTTGTTTACGTTTGGCTCATCTCTCTCTTAGGACTTTGGCAGCTTTGAATTCTAGGCCTTCAGATTCAGTTGCTTTTGTGTTAATTATGATATGATAATGAAATCTGTATTTTTATGTTTTAGGTATCAAGGAAAATGCAAAACTTTGATGTATGATATTACAAAAATAATTTCTGCATTAAAAGGAAAACGGGGAGATCACCGTGTGTTTAGGTTGGCTGAGAACTTGTGCATAAATCTGATTTTGTCATTGAGGGACTTTTTCTCTGTGAAAAGGGAAGGGAAGGTGGGTACTATTACATCCCAAACTAAAAGCATTTGATATTCTCTCTTTTCATTTGCTTAACTCAGTTAATGTTTTGAAATTGATTTTTGCAGGGCCCCACTGAATTCACAGAAACTTTAAACCGAATAACTGTAATAACTCTTGCCATTACCATTAAAACACGTGGAATCGCAGATGCTGATCATTTACTTTATCTTCAAACCATGTTGGAACAAATATTAGCAACTAGCCAACATACATGGTCAGAGAAAACACTACGTTATTTTCCTTCTCTTCTTCGTGACGCCCTAATGGGAAGAGTAGACAAAAGAGGATTGGCAATTCAAGCATGGCAGCAGGTTGAACAGATGTTTCTTTTCTTTTAATTCACAGTCTTTCTTTGATTAATTTTACTTTATATCTTTTGTCAGATATAGTGATCCCAATGGGAATAAAATGCACTTGTTTTGTGAATACGCACGATGAGTGTATGAGTAAATTGAATACATAGTTAATGCCTCAAAGGCACATTTAGCTACATAAATTTCATGAAAGGGCTTCTTAAAGAAGAATGAGAAACTTGCACAAAAAAGGAAAAGACGCTTGAAAGCTATAGTTTCTAATCCTATTGTAGAGTGCTTATCTCCTACCATACTCCACATTGCAAAAAGATTTTCTCATACTTTGAGAACAAACAAATTAGTTGAGATAGAGGGATGCGTCTAATATGTGTTTTTTGTGAGTATACATGCAATTGTTTAGCCATTCGGTTATAGGAAGAGAATTTGGTTTTGGAGTGCTTACCGTTCTCGCTTTAATCAATCTTCTTTTTGTATTATTTCAATGCATGTTTTTATTGTTATCAGTACTTGCTGTTATGTTATCCCCGTTGTAGTGTTTCTTGTTTTCCTAGATTTCGTGAAGCAGCTAATATTGGAACATTTACTTCTTTGACAGGCAGAAACAACAGTGATAAACCAATGTACCCAACTTCTTTCAGCATCTGCTGATCCAAATTATGTTATGACTTATATCAGTCATAGTTTTCCTCAACACAGGCAATATTTATGTGCTGGTGCATGGATATTGATGCAGGGGCACCCTGAAAACATTAACAGTATAAACCTGGTATGCTTATCCTGTCTTTTCTCACTTGACCTGGAAAGGTCACTGGATAGCATCATGTTGTTTCATTATACCTACATTGTGGTTCCTTCTTCTCCTAATAATTCATAATGTTAAAGAACATACTCTTGCAAAATTGAATCAGGCACGGGTGCTGAGAGAATTTTCACCTGAAGAAGTCACAGCGAATATTTATACTATGGTGGATGTCTTACTTCATCACATTCATATGGAGCTTCAGCATTCTCATTCCTTGCAGGTTTTGTGGCCATCCTTTTGTAGTTTTATTAACTGGCTTGTTGTGTCTGTTAAGCATTTCATCTGCTTTTCTTTTTTCAGGACCTTCTAATAAAAACTTGTTCAAATCTGGCCTTTTTTGTCTGGACTCATGAGCTTATTCCTTTGGATATATTGCTTCTGGCACTCATTGACCGTGATGATGATCCCCATGCGCTACGTATTGTGGTAAGTTCCTCTGAAATGTTGTAGTAGTACATATCGCATGAAACTTTTTTTTATTTATTTCTGTAAATCAACTCTTGTGCATCATAATTTGCCACATATAAGTTCCTGTCTTTGTTGCAGTTTTGTTTTTGTTCTCAATTTTCAGGAGTCGTGACTAACAATGTTTGATGCAAGGAGTAATGTCTTTGTTTTTTTCCCAGTCCTGTATTGTACATGTATTGAACTGGCTTTTTATTCTTCTCTTTGGATCTTTGATTGGGATGGTACTCCTTTGTGATTGCTGTCAATGGGAATCTGTGTTCTTTAACTGCATCTTTGGCCTTGTATTTTACTCCTTTTGTTGATTGCTGTCTACACACATTCTATAGCTTTATCTGCCACTTGATCTTGTGAGAGACCTTTAATTTTTAAGGCTGAATATCATTGCACTGACGGGTCATTATATTAGGTTAACATGAACACGTAAGGTGGTTGTGGTATGTTGTTGTCCTTCTTCTTGATTTTCTGTTGTTGCTCCTCTAGTGCCAGCTTATTGATTATTCGTGATTTCATGAAGATCTTTGATATAAGTAACCCCACTTGAGGATACAGTGTTGACTTCCGAGTGCATTTACATTCTGATAATGTATTTACCTATTGCAGATAAGCTTACTTGATAGGCAAGAGCTTCAACAAAGAGTGAAACTGTATTGTGTGAATCGTGGCCCCCCTGAGCATTGGCTTTATACTGGAATATTTAAGCGAACTGACTTGCAAAAAGCACTTGGCAATCATCTCTCATGGAAGGACAGGTACTTTTTTTTTTCTTTTTTTAATTGAAGCACTCTGAGTTACATCTGAAATTTTATTTAAGTGGTGCTAAGTAGAGCTTTGTAGTTAAACCAATATGCTATGGACCTTGTTAGCATAGATACTTAGTAAAGTATGTCCTGTTCCTGAGCTTTATGTTGCATGTTATTAATACTGTACTTTCTAAGTGTTACAGGTATCCTACATTCTTTGATGATATTCCAGCACGCTTGCTTCCAGTCATCCCCTTAATTGTTTATAGACTTATAGAGAATGATGCCACAGAATCGGCTGACAGGATCCTGGCAATGTATTCTTTATTTTTAGCCTACCACCCTCTAAGATTTTCATTTGTTCGTGATATTCTCGCATATTTCTATGGTCATCTACCTGGAAAGCTTATTGTAAGAATACTAAATGTGCTTGATCTCAGCAAGGTAACTACACTTACTGCTCCTTGCTCTTTTCTATTTCCTTATTTGTTGGAAACTGTTATCTTGTCAAAGCACCAAGCTTAATGGTTTCAAATTTGTTTCAGATCCCTTTTTCCGAATCATTCCCGCAGCACATTGGTTCAACAAATCCGGCAATGTGCCCACCGCTGGAATATTTTGCGACTCTTTTGTTGGCTCTTGTGAATAATGTAATACCCCCATTAAACAGCAACTCAAGAAGTGGATCAATGGGAGATGCTTCTAATAACTCAATGCGTGGTCCTCATAATAAAACTCCAGCAACACCTCAGTCTGGGCCAGCAAATGCTTCTGAGGGTCAAAAAGCATTCTATCAAATTCAAGATCCTGGGACATATACTCAGCTGGTTCTTGAAACAGCTGTCATAGAAATACTCTCACTTCCTGTATCTGCTTCTCAGATTGTGTCATCTTTAGTTCAAATTGTTGTTAACATACAACCAACACTGATTCAATCCAGCAATGGTCTTCATGGAGCTTCAAATGGTGTGGGGCAATGTTCAGTTTTACCAACGTCCCCTTCGGGAGGCAGCACAGATTCCATGAGTGCAGGCAGATCAACTCCTCCAGTTTCAGGGATCAACACCTCTAGTTTTGTTTCACGAAGTGGTTATACATGCCAACAGTTATCATGCTTATTTATCCAAGCTTGTGGTTTATTGTTGGCTCAACTCCCTCCTGAGTTTCATTTACAGCTTTACACGGAGGCATCACGTATAATAAAAGAAAGTTGGTGGCTAACAGATGGGAAAAGATCACTGGGTGAACTAGACTCTGCTGTCAGCTATGCTTTGTTGGATCCAACATGGGCTTCTCAAGATAATACCTCAACAGCCATAGGTATTGATTGTTTCTCAGCACTGATTTTTATTGCACTGCATTCTTTATAGTGTGAACTATTGGTGATAACTGAACTCTGTCTCTGTGTTTGTTACATTCCTTGTTGAATTAAAGCATTAACAGATTTCCTCAAATTGCAATAAGTTAAGTTCAAGACAGGTTAGAATTTGTAAATATAAATATTACATATCTACAAAAATAACTCTTAGGATGATGAATACGTAGTAGTTGAATTCTTTTAATGTCAGAGGGAGAGGATAATTGACATGAATTTATCATGAGTGACTAATTCTGCAACTTCAGCTTTATAGTTGTATGAAAATTGCCAGTTCAAAGGTTGACATCATAATTCAATGCCGAATTCCACTCTGATGTGATTATCACAATGTTTGTATCCAGGTAATATAGTTGCTTTGCTTCATTCATTCTTTAGTAACCTCCCACAAGAATGGCTAGAGGGAACACAGGTCATTATTAAAAATCTCAGGCCAGTAACATCGGTTGCAATGTTGAGAATAGCATTCCGTATAATGGGCCCCTTGCTTCCTAGACTTGCCAATGCTCATAGTCTCTTCAACAAGGTATCAAAGTTACTTCTTCAACAAGGTTTCTTCCTTCTGTTTTTACTGTGGACTAATATTTAACAATTTTGTGGTTACTTATGCTTAATTTTCATCATTTGGCTGTCAGATTCTGTCATTACTCTTAACAACACTGGTGGATGTGTTTGGGAAAAACTCTCAGACACCAGTTCCTGTCGATGCATCAGAAATAACGGATCTCATTGACTTTCTGTAAGTATTAGGGATTCTCCCCCCTGAATAAGGTTTGACCTTCGATTTATCTACACGCCTATAAGTACTTACTCATCTACCGTCTATATTCTTTCCAGTCATCATGTCATTCACTATGAAGGACAGGGAGGGCCTGTTCAGGCTAACAGCAAGCCTAGACCAGAGGTCTTGGCTCTTTGCGGGAAAGCTGCCGAGAGTCTGCGACCAGATGTACAGCATCTTCTATCCCACTTGAAACCTGATATAAACTCTTCAATATATGCCGCTACCCATCCGAAGTTAGTTCAGAATCCCACCTGACAATTCGATCACCAGCATCCTTCATAAATTCATTTGATAGTGTTTGAGGTACATCTTCATCAGCAAAGAGTCGGTTCTTAACAGCGGTTCTTCATCCCATCATTCTTGCTGCAGTTTCCCGCCATCTAGTGGTAATATAAAATTGTAGTGCTTTCCATCTTGATCACAAGCGGTAAGGAAACTTTTTTTGAGAACTATAGCTGGAAGGGTAGCTGGTTGTTTTTGATGCCATTATCGAAAACAACCAATGGTAACAAGATTTTAAATTATCTCTTATGGGCTCTAGCAAAAAGCTTAGATGCTCTTGATCAAGCTTCATTGACCCTCAATAACAGAGTATGATCTAATTATTATCAACAATGTACAAAACCCAGTAAATAACGAATTGCTGATTGTAAATAAGTTTGTAGTATTTTATTTATGAGTAAAATTTTTGACATGTAGTCTTTTTTACTCATTTTGTAGTCACATTAGATCCCGATTATAATCGTAATTGAATAAATCAGACCTTAATCAAGGGAAAGTTTTCCCAATTAATGACTTTAAAATATATGATGAGTAGATGTACAAGAGTATAAATTGGACTCTTCCACATTAAAATGGTTAAATTCATAGAATCAAAGGATATTCTAAATGGCTCATCCATTTTTCCTTCAAAAGTTAAATTTTCCAAGATTCAAGTCTATTTCATGTAATTTCGCTTTCCTCAAGAACACAACTCTTCAAAGTAATAAAATATATTAATAAAATTTATAGTTTTTAAAAAGTTAAAGCAATGTTGTTCCTTCTCGTCCTTTTCATACTTTATATGTTAAGCAAATGGGTTAGTTAGTCAATTCAAAAAGAAGTTATCAAACGAATGTGGCCATGAAAAAACTTAACCAAACCAATGAATGTCTTGAAACTTAGCAAGCAAAATTGTAAAGCGCAAATGGAAATTGCAAAAAAAAAAAAAAAAAAAAAAAAAAAAAAAAAGTTAAGCCAGTTGCCAGCCAAATTGGCCCAATAATTGACCCTACACCCACCCTCTCAGTTCCCCACTAACCATCAATTTTTTGAACAAAAATCACTTTTTTTCATAACCAATTGGGGACCTGAAAACATATTGTAGTGGAAAATAACATTTGACTCCTCAATTATTATACTCCAAATCTATAGTTGTTGAAGACTTTTTTGACTCATGTTTTTTTCCCCATCTTTTTATTAATCAACACCCACCAAATTACTAATATCTTTGGACATGATTTTTCACTTGAAAAAACAAGTCCAAATCAATTTAATCTTAAGGGGATAAGTTTAAAAATATGGTGTGATATTTTTTTCAATAGTTGGTACACTAAAGTATAGTGATGCAATATTGAAGAAAATTGGCTTTGCTTCATCTATTGGATTCCTTTTCTTTTTGTGTTAAAGAAAAAAAAATAGATTAGCCATCGTAATTTCATAATTATCTTTAGGTATGACTAAAGGTGGCTACCTAGTATCTACTCGTCAATGTTCTTTTTATCTTTATGTCAAGATTTTGAAGTTGAACCTATTGTATTCTTTGTCATAAAAATGTTTAAGTTACATCATTTGTCTCTTTTTTTTTATGTAGAAAAATTAAAATGATCGTTAGGTAGTCTATTTTACCTTGAGATGATATGAATTATAAAAGATTTCTTCTATAAAAAGACATTCTAATAGTTAAATTTTAATTTGAAGTTTAAAGGCTCATCAAAATTCTGAAGTGGAAGAGATGAGATAGATTTATTTATTTATTTATAAACTAGATCCATGTCACTCACTATGTGAGTGTAGAAATAAGAAAGTACTTTATAGGAGTTTTCTTTTTTGACACATTTAAGTTGGTAGTTTTTTTTAAATGATATAAATAAAAATTAAATATTATATATATCCTTGGTGGTTTTATTTTCAAATGTGTAGTTTTTATTTTTGCTTTTTAATGTTTTATTAAAAACTGAGTTTGTGTCTGAATCAACTCGTGACACAAACTCAGGACTTCACATTATAATTAGTATAGTCTATGAAATGGATAAGAAATGTAAATAATGGTTTATTATGAGTCTCCATATATTATTATCATCATATATATATATATATATTTATATATTTTATATATATTATAAAAGGAGTAACTTTTAATTATTGCTTAATAAACAACATTAAGTTTTACCAAAAAAAAGCAACATTTTTACCAAAAAAAAAGCAATATTAATAATAATTATATTATAATAATGAAATGAAAGAACATAAACATAAAAA